>ML784381.1:402830-421428 GCA_009831015.1 Picea engelmannii | reverse complement strand
TATTAATATCCATTCTAGCAAGATAATGTAACCATTACATGCATTATCTGTTCATAGAATCAAACATTGAAGTCCATGTATTAGTCTCCATTCTAACAAGATAATGTATCCACTATAGGAAGTAGGCCTTGTTATATATCATAAATGGTCAAAAAATGAGGTTTCTTCTATAATTATTTGCAATTAAGATTCTCATTCAATCGAGTTAATATAGAGCTTGCATTTCAAATGGGTACAAGATCATGACAATGGAAAATTTTGCAGTACTCTATTAGATAATCAGTGCCCCGTGTATATTTAGATTAAGGCAAGCATCGACTCACTTGTTGAACCCATTATACCATATGGGTAAAGTATTTGGGGGCCTTGTTTAGGTCAGGTTAACTAGACATATATTGAAAGAATGTTATGATGCTATTGCTCATTGCATAAGGCATTCAATATTGTGTACAAGGTTTTCTCTTTCCTTCATCTAAATCTGTCCTTTCCCTACTTAAATTAGTATTATAGCATGTAAGTAGAAATATCTCCAAAAGTCACCAAACCAATGTTTACATGACTTCCTCCATAACATCAAGCATATTAGAAGCTAGAGATTGCATACACTTGAGCCTCCATATATCCACACTGTCAGATTTGGGAATTTATCAAACATATATTTTGGGAGTGTAAGGAAGCCAAGATCATTTTTAGAAACATCAAGGATGGAGTTGTTTGGAGTGGGATCTAATTTTATCTTATTTTCAAAACTTTCTTTCTCCTTTCATGGAAGATTGCTAATTTTAGAAATTGGTCCATCTTCTACGTTACTCATTTTTTCCACTCTCTAGGCACACCTGGTCATTTAAAGTATATAGAATGTTCTCGGGTGATTCTCTTGTTTCTTTTTTAGTATAACTTCTTCAGAACCCCACTTAGCTGACGTTTTCCTTAGTATTTGACTTCTTACCTCTTAATCATTGTCTTATCTTCATCGAGTTGCTAACTGGAGATGTGCTCTATTTCTATTTGTTGTTTTTTACAACTTCATCTATTAGGTGGGGTGACTATCACAATTAGTTTACCTTTAGCTAGTTCACCCTCTCGATTCTTATACTTCCTTTCAGCTTTAATCCTCCGACAGTCCTAAACACTGAAAGAAGGGGCCCACCTACTGTTTCATTATTTATTTCTTCTATTTTCATCTAACTATCAGACAAGGTGGCACCTTACCTTGCTAGGAATGGAATGAGTACTAAGGGTGAGGATGGAGAGGATAGGAAGGGTCCCCTCAGATCTGTTCATACACAACGAATCAACAAGTCTGTTGTGAAGACTTTATTGCCGCATTCATTACTTCATTCTTGCACTCCTCCCAATCTACCAAGCCAGGCTCGCATTAAATTAACACACTTGTGTTTTACTAATCATCTTTTAGAAGTATCTCATTCTCCTCTCGAGTTAGTTCAAACTATGGGCTCTCTGGTTGTAGTAAACAAAGCATATGATCCTCCTAAAGTAGTCTCTTCTTTCGTCAATGATTGTTACAAACCTGTTACGACCACGACATAAGACTTCCCTCAGCATGTTTATGAGCTTCGTAAGCACACTAGACATAGGTTTCCTTCTAAAGCGTAGAAGCCCAGAAAGGCACACCGTTGACTAGTCATTGGCATGGACGTGGGACTTGAGGAAACCTATCACCTCTCCCTTTGTGCCCTAGTAGGTAGATTTGCATACAAATCGAAGTGCTCTATTTCCTTTCGATATTGGATGAAGGATACCTAGTTCCCCATTATTGATTATGTCCCTGACTACCTAACTCTCCCCTGTGGATGGTTTGGCCTGACTTTGAAAATTCTGGAGGACGCAGAACTCATCTTGTCTAGCTTTTGGGACTACGATGGAGGTAGTCTCATGCTGAAAAGATGGTGCACTTCTTTTGACCCTATTATGTCAGTCATCGACATGTCTAGGTTGTTCTACCAGGTCTACCTCTTAACCTTTGGAACATAACTACACTTAAGGCCATAGGAAATTTACTAGGTCGCTTTCTAAAAGTTGACGAAGCTTGTCGCCTTTATTCGGATAAGATTTTGGCCTAGATACTTGTTGAGTTGGACCTACACACTGGCTTGATGAAAGTTATTGAATTTGAATGGTGTGGTATGGTGTTGGAACAACGCCTAGATTACCTTGGACTCCCTTTCCAATGTACGATGTGTCGTAGAACAGGACATCTCCGAAAGGATTTCTTTGGTAGCTGTGAACCTTCGATTGAGGAGGAGGCATCAGAATCGAGCTTCAAAGACTCACTGTATATGGATGAAGAACCAGAGGGGCTGGGAGATTCGGTCAGCACAGAATATTTAAGCATGGCTACTCCACAGGAAGTTGACATTGATTCTCTTCTAGGCAAGTTACAATTTTACTACCCTCGCTTCTTTCACAAAATCTCACTGTGGGAATAAGATTTCCTATTAAACTCTCCTAATTCATTTGGGGATTCAAATTTCTTTTTAAAAAAGAATCGGATTCGACAGTCCTTCCTGTGTCCCATTCCTCGAGGTTAAACCTTCCTACTACAACACCTACTGATATTGCTTCTGATGTTCCCTCTCCCAGTACTACACCTATTACCTCTATCCCGATTATCTCCCCGACCCCACCCGCCTACCTCCCATAATTCTACGAAATTTCCTTCTCTCACTGATCCACCATTTTTACCCCCTAGTCTGGAACCCATCTTCGACCCTTTGGATTCTTCACATTTCCCACCCTTGTCGGAGAGTTCTAGTCCTACTCCTTTGCAGACCTTTCGAGGGTCAGAACTTATACCTAATATAGACTTTGAGCCAAGGGGAGAACATTTAGCTGAATGGGTGACTCAAGGAAAAGATTTACCTTGGTCGAGGGCCCTGGGCACTAATTTATCACCTCTCAAGACAAGAAGTTCTCGTAAGAAGCAAGACCTACCTCCTTTGTCTACAGACATACCTTCTTCTTCTCGGGATTCAAGGGCACTTAGAGTTAAAGCCCTGGCTCGAGGTCACCCATGATCCTTCTCACCTTGAATGTTAGAGGGGTGGGAGGTACCCTCAAACTAGCCTCCATGCCCAGACTTCTCAATTATATTAAACCTGACATTATATTTCTCCAGGAGACTCTCATTGATGATGAAAAGGAAAGAAAAATTTTACCCCCACTTCATCCTACCTAGATGTTTAGTGTCATGAGCTCGATGGAGAAGTTTGATGGACTTCTGGTGGCCTGGAACCCAAACATACTTGATCTCTTACCTTTTCATTGTGCAGGGAACATTCTCTTATCAGGTGTTCATTTACCAGATAAAAGAGATCTTAATTTGATCAATGTTTATGGGCCGAATACAGGTCAAAGACATTTTTGGGGTCTTCTTGAAGCTAAGGGATTACTAGACCTTAGTAATCTTATCATTTCAGGTGACCTAAATTTTTCTATCGGTTCTGATGAAAGTTGGGGGGAAAAAGCTTGATTGGATCCACAAGCAAATTTTTTTAGAGATTTGTTTATGTCTCATCATTTTGTGGATGTCAAGCCACCTGAAGTGGTTCCTACTTGGTGCAACGGTAGAATGGGCTCAAAAGGTATTCAAAACAGACTGGACAGATTCTTTGTATCTACTACTTTACTTAACCTTTCTACTTGTTTTTTATTATGGGTTGATTTTCCTTTTATTTCCAACCATGCTCCTATGTTCCTACAACTTGATTTTGGAATTATTCCAATTGCATTTCCTTTTAAATTTAATTCATATCTCTTGAAAGATGAGCACTTCAACAACCTTGTCAGAGATGATTGGATTAGCAGACAGAATATTCCAGGAGAAGGGGCACAAACAAGATTGGTTGGAAAACTCAGTTCTCTAAAAACAAAAGTCAAAAAGTGGATAGAAAAACAAAAGAAAAAGGAACATTTACTCTTGGATAACATTGAAGAAGAAATAACCAAGCTCACAAATGAAATTCTAGAACTCCTCCCTCATATAGAACTTAAACCTCATCTGATAGATCTTGAATTGGAAAGAAAAAGAATTTTGAAGGCAGAAGAGGAACTTTGGAGACTTAAAAGTCGGGCTACTTGGATCCATTCTGGAGATAAGAATACTGCCTATTTTCATAGGTTTGGTAGCTTCAGAAGGAATAAAAAACATCTCTGGGAAGTAAAAGATGAATCAGATCAATTACATACTGGGCAGGAAAAAATTAAGAAAGAAGCCGTGAGACAATTCAACACCTTCTATAAAGACTCTAATAACTCTATTGTTGATCAAATTGCCTCAGTTCACCTTTATCCAAGGATGTCTACTAAAGAGGAGGTACATCGGATGGAAAGCCCATGTACAAAAGATGAAATTCTGGAGGTACTATGGGGTTTCACCAAGGACAAGTGTCTTGGTCCAGACGGGTGGTCAGTAGAGTTCTACATTTACCATTTTGATATTCTAGCGGATGATTTATTAGATGCAGTTGAAGAAACCAGATTAATTGGTTCGGTGAACAGATCTATCAATTCAACTTTTTTAACTCTCATTCCTAAACTGAATGGGCCGACATATTTTAGTGACTTCCATTCGATTGCACTCTACAATCTTTGTTATAAGATCATCTCTAAAATAATAGCTAACTGTATCAGGCCCATTTTGTCCCGCTCAATTTCAGAAGAGCAATTTGGATTTTTAAAAGGAAAACAAATCAGCGACGCCATTGGATCAGCTCCGGAATGCATTCACAACATCAAATAAAGAGGCTACAAGCATTGATCCTCAAAATTGATCTGAAAAAAGCTTATGATTCCATAAGCTGGGACTATCTCAAATTGGTACTTCTTCAATGTGGTTTTGGCCTACATACAACCAAATGGATCATGGGTTGTGTCTCATCAACGACATTTGCATCTCTCATAAATGGAGAATCTTCTAATTTCTTCATTAGTGGCAGGGGACTCAGACAGGTTTGTCCACTCTTCCCATTACTTTTTACCTTAGTCATGGAAGGTCTGAGTTTGGCATTCAAGAATAAACAAAGAGAAGGATTGCTTACAGGCATCAATGTTTCAAGAGTAGTTAGAATTCTACATCTTCTATTTGCAGATGATCTACTCATCTTGAAAAAGGCATCCTTATCTGAATGGAAGGTGATAAAATATCTCTTGACTATATTTTGCAGTGCATTTGGTTTACAGATTAATAACCAGAAATCATCATTCTATCAGTTTGGAGTACATCAATCTGCCCTGGATTCTATTAAACTCACCTTCAATTTTTCAATTAATAACATGACCAAGTTGGCTTTAAGTATCTTGGTTATATTTTTAAAGAAGACACTTATAGAGTAGAGGACTGGAACTGGATGTTGTTGAAATATGAAAACAAAATCAATCATTGGTTCAACTAGTGGTTATCTATGGGTGGCAAAATTGTTTTAGCAAAGGCAATCTTAAAAAGCCAGTCGGTCTACTCGATGGCCTTGGCAAACATACCTACTTCGATTCTCCACCATATTCGACAAATTGTTTTTAATTTTTTGTGGAATTGAAAAAAAAAGAAAAAAGGGCTTTCATCTATGCAGTTGGCATCTTATAGCTAGACCTAAGAGATTCGGGGGTTGGGGGCTGAGGAACCTTTTTAGCTTCAGTTAAGTTATGGTAGTTAATTGTCTCTGGTGGGCCTTAAAGGTGGATGGATTCTGGCATCGAGTCATTAAATAAAAATATTTCACATCTATATCTATCGAAAGTTGGCTCAAATTAGACTTGGTTTATCACTTTAGGGGCTCTTTGACTTGGAAATATCTCACCAAAACTTTTCATTTGCTAGTTCATGGTCTCTCTTGGCGCCTGGGTATAGGTTCCTTGATCCACATAGGGAAGGACCAAATTCTTGGATTGGGATTGTCGTCTTATTTGTCGGATGAATTGATTCAAACATTTAATCACCATGGTATTCATTTTCTATTTTAGGCCTGTTGCTTACCACGACTGGTATTTTTTGGTCATAATTGGCTCACTTGCATAGATTTGAACTTAGGAGGGTCACTTTCTATAGAGTGGCAGAATTATAGAAAGTTTCTTATTAACAGTGGAATTCAGTTAACACAAAGACCGGATGCCCTTCATTGGCTTGGAGGAGATCGCTCAGGAAAAATCAAAGTAAAAAATGCCTACGAGGTCATATAATTAAAAAAAACATGCTTTTCTGATTAGTGGCTAGAGAACTTCTATCTGAAGATGGGACTACCCTTTAAAACTCAAACTATTCAGTTGGCTTCTTGTGGAGAACAAACTTCTCGTATGGAACAACTTGCAACGCAGAGGATTTGAAGGCCCCAACCTCTGTTCCTTATGTATGAATGATTCAGAATTGAACATGCATCTCTTTGTCAGAAGTGACTTCACCTCTGGTGTTTGGGTTAGAGTTCTGCATACATTAAAATTCACAGGTAATTGGCAGGGTGACTCCATTTCCGATTGTTTTAAAAACTGGATACAACAAAATTCCCACTTTCCTCATTTATTGGTATTTCTTTGCTCGATTATCTGGTTTGAGAGGAACCTTGTCTTACTTGAGAATGGAATACCTTCTATTCAGAGAGCATCATATAGAACTCTATCTTTTCTGAGAGACTTTTGCACGAAGAAGAAACACAAGAAGCCAAGGAGACAACTTCTACGATATGTGCCTAGATATCCCACTGGTTGGTCTGATAGGGCGGTCTCTGGTTGGTTCGATGGAGCAACTTGAACTTCATGTTAGAACAATGGTGCGGGAGGAATTATAAAGACATCATATTTCAGAACTTTTAAATGGTATTTTAACTGTGGCCCGGGGACTAACACTAGAGCAGAGTTACTTGGAGCTTGGGCACTACTCCCACTTACTTTCAGGCTGGACCTATCGGATATTTCAGTTTATGATGACTTCAAAATAATCATCGATTGGTTATGTGGCAAGGGACAACTTCAGGTTCACAATTTGGAGGACTAGAAGGAGAGAATTCTCGAACTAACAAGCAATTTTCACTCCATCTCTTTTCAACATATCTTTCATGAATACAATACAACAACTGACACTCTATCAAAACAGGTTCATCAGGCTCAGGAGAAAATTGTTTACTTTCAATGTGTGGGGGAACATGAAGGCCCCCACTTGTCCCTTGAACTTTATTAACTATGTTTTGGTTTTGCTGGGACTTAGTTTTTGTCTTTGAATCAGAGCACATAGGTTGCTACTTTTTTGTATCCTATCTCAGGAAGGATGATATATTGTTACCATCTCCTCTCTCTTAGTTGCTTTCGAGCACTTTTGCCAAGGTTTCACATTGTATTGAACAATTTATATTTTTACATAAAGTGAAATTTTTTTGTAGAAAAAAGAAAAAAAAAAGATCATTTGGAATTGAATACTTCCAAAGTTGGAAGGCATATTCCTTGGTAAAATCCATTGGAGGATTGCTTAATGGGAATATAGAAACGTATCGGGTTGGTGACTCTATACTTTAATAAGTCCCAATTATGTTTAATTACTAGTTTAAAAAAAAGTTCTGTCAAAGTTCTGAGCCAAAAGCTAAAGGACAATACCAGGGGTTCTAGAAAAGACATGAGGTCTAGATCTCACATTAAAATAAAACATCATATTTATTTTCTGTCGTGACTGAAGGGTTTGAATCATGCTGATGTAACAGCTTTTTTGATGTATAATATAAGCATCATTTAAAAAAAAATATTAGTAATACATACTGAAATTTAATAATAAATTATTCTAATCCAACCACATTCTCCTAAGAGCAATATTGCTTATTTACGTATTCTGTATAAACCTATCATTTCCGTTCATTGGTGAGCATGTCAACGGTTTCTAATGGATTTCAGCATAGTTCTGGAAAGTAGACAGGAACTGTTCCACGCATGGTTCTAGCACATGTTGATATCAGAAATCATTTGGCACATAGTAAGAAAAGCACTAATCCCAATAGCTTTACATTCAAATCTCAAATTTTCTGTAACCACAGATTGGACAGTGTTTACAAAGATCTTTATCCTCAAGCCAAGACAAGCAAAATAGGTGTGCAATGGGCAGAAAAAGTGTGAGACTGAACTCTGAATTTTAAATATTCATAGTTAATGTTACAGTGTAAACAAGACACTAACAAAATTGCCTGCTTTGCACCAGAACGAATGACTTAGAGTTGACACTCAACATGAGACTTCGCTAGTTCATATGACCAGAATTAGAACAATTCTGAATAAGAAAAGAATATACCATTGCAGTTGGATAATTTCAGTAACAATTCTAATATTTACTCTGACAAAGTCAACAACAATGACAAAACTGAAGGGAAACAAAACATTCAAACCCTTATATGAAAATCAAAGGTACATAGAAAGAATTGAACCAACTTTTAAATCAGCTCCAAATATCTGAGACTTAACCTCATTTAAAAATTATTGTTTTATCACCTGTTTCATCATAAATTTCCCAGGCAGGCCGCTCTGATTTTTCCCTTTGAATATCTTTCTGTACGCCTCTCCAGATTGTCTTCACTATAAATAAGTACTGAATAGGATTGTCAAGATAAATCATTACTTCATTAGAAAGGAAGCAATCATAACCTCTTAAGAAAAATAATTATGAGAAAAGCATAGGTTTATATTTATCACAAGAAAAAACAATTATTGAGAAATACCTGGAATGCCAAAAATAGAGGAATCCAACGTTTTCCCCATTGATTAGCATCAAGACCTTCAATTAAATTTTTGTCGATTAAAATTGGTTTACTTCCATTTGTTTCCACCTCCACAATCTTCTCTACCAAATAAGGACGCCAAACTGTGCCATCTGAGAGAACCTGTATCCAACAAAACCCCGTAAGGGAAGCAAATGAGACTTTTGAAATATACATAAGATCGATTGGTTAGCTTGGGTGAAAGGATCATAAGACAAAAAGGTGGGAGGAAAAATCTTTTCCCCACCATTGTTAGTATTGCAGCGCCCACTGTTCGTATTGCAGCCTCTGTAAATACGCTCTACTTGATGTGGGCATGAATCACCTTACCCTCTGGTAGGGAATTTCTTTGAATACATCCCTGCAGAATACAAATATACATAGCGCAGTCTAAACATTTACCTATGATACCCAGAACTCCTAAAGCCTCGCTAAAGTGGCCCTGTTTACAGAGTGTCGAGATGGTCAAGAGATGTGGGCTCCTTCTTTCTCCTGTGGGGTGATCTCCTCTATCCCAGCTTGTTGTCGATCAAGGTTGACTAAGTGTTTTTTAGTGTGGGTTCTGAAATTTGGGCGCAGTACTGATCGTGCGTGGGTGGGGTTTTGTTTAGTTAGGGTTTTCAAATTTGGGCGGCAAGGGTTTTCAATAGTTTTCAGGTTTTGTTTGCTAATTTTTTATTTATTTTTATTTTTAATAATATATATAATTAATATATGTTTTTTTTTGGGGGGGGTTTATAATATATGTTTGGTTTGTTTTTTTATTTTTGTTTATATATTATATATTTTATATAATAATATAATTAATATATTATATTAATGGCGTAATGCTTAAGAACATGAGTTTACTCCCTAGAGGTCATAGGTTTACGAAGATATGATTGCAATGACAATGAAGATGACAGTGATGATGATGACGATGAAAATGGCAATGATGACGACAATGATGATGATTTTAATGGAGGACTTATTTGACCCAAATGTACTAGTCCTTCTGGAGAAGTAACCAAATGTACTAGTCCTTCTAAAGAATTAATTTTTCCAACGTCACCTTTGAGGGTTTTCAATACTATTCTGTATGTAAAGTTAATGGTTTTATTTCATTAATACTATGAGTCCACAGTGTAATCTACCATTGGTACAAATTAATGGTATTACTTCCAGCACATGGATTCAATTTACTTCCCTTGAATATCTCCACTACTCTGCCTCTGTTAGATGGGGCTATGACTCGACGCCAATCGCCAGTGTTGTAGCTAACGCTGATAGTTATGCCAAACCTTTGTAAATAAATCCACCACCACTTGGACAATTACCAGCAGTGGGCTCTATAAACCCTCAAAACATGGCTAATGACTCAACTCCACAACTACCAAGTCTGGTCACTATGCTTTAACTCACAATCAAGCGAGGCTACTCGAATACTCCATCATACACAGTGTTGCTTCAGGCTAAACGCAGTAAATGAAAACAACGACCAATGGTGCGGGTGGTTCTTGCTGGGTGGTTTTCTCCTCTGCCTCTGTCGGATTGAGTTTTTCTATCTGAACCTGCCCTAAGCAATGAATGAACGATGTATAAGGAATCGAGATTGGTTTTTTCTGACTTTTACGAGGTACCTCCCTCCCACCAACCTTCCTCCCACTAAGTTTATTGACATTATTGTCATTATCTTTTATTATTATTATCACTATTAATTAACTAATTTGTTTTTCATCTGATGCATCCTTACATTACATAGAATAGAACATTATCATGTCAAGAAATCCACCATTATGAGTTGGTTTGATTAGTTAGTATTTACTGTTAGTGTTTCACATACAAACAAAATATGTATATAATGGTGTTTGACTTGTGCATAAACAATATTATACAATCTGTTTCTCATGCATTTGTTTGTTTCTTACTCTAAACTTATTACATTGGTTGTGAGGTCTAGTCTATTGCAGCATATATGTCCCAAAATGCCATGATATTTATGCAAATAAGAGTGTCCACAGAGGCCATGTCTCTCCTGCTAACATAATGATTGAATTGTTGTAGCCAGTGGGATGAATATGCATGTTTTCTCGGCGTCCCCCTCGTGTGGATGTGGATGATGTGGATACGGATGTGGATGTGGGTGTGTTATTAAAATAGATATTTATGAAAATGGGGTCTCTATAGAGGCACTGGCCCTCCCTCCTAATCAGCCATTAGGATCTAAAGCCAAGACTCAGAAATTTGAAATTGGGGCATAGAAAAAGAAAGCCTCGGAGACCAAATCAAGCCTATGAAATTGAAATGGGATTTTCTAAATTTGAAAATGGCTTCTGGAACTAACCTTGTTCCCAATATAAGAACTATGGTGTTCCAGACTCCTTGAAATCGAGGGCTTTAGATATACCCTAGCCTCAGTATTTGAAATACCACCTCAATAAGACCTTACAGAAATCAACCTCGGAAATCACTGAAATAGGCCTCAGAAATCATTGAAACCAGTCTAAGGTTAACTTGTTTAGAACTTTACTAACTCATTAAGATTATTTCCCGTCAAGGCATTGTGGCACTTGAAAAAGCCAACAACCACAAAATTGAGTACAATGACCTCAAACATTGATTCCATTAGAGGATTTCATGTTCTTTTACTATCTTCTTTTATAGTTCTCAATATTAAATTTATGATATTAGATAAATACCTTATGAACAACTGGATGTACAGAAATATTAAATAGAAAAATTAAAATGTTTTCCTAAATAAGTCTTAAAGCTCACTTGGATAGTATATCACAATATCTTGAAGTGGAACAAATATTATCAACCATGACCCAAACATACTACAGAAAAAAGGTTTTTCATATCAACAACATTCTTATCAATTTTGCAGCTCTTAGCTTCTCTAGATGTCGAACCATTTGCAGCTTTGGTGCACAAGTATGTTTTGTAGAGAAATCCTCTCCAAAACATACTTGTGTACCAAAGCTACCTTGTTTGAGCACCATGTGCAACAGAACACCAGATCAATTGTGTAGGCCTCCTAATTTTCTTCAAAACGAGACATATATGTCATTGTTACAATTAGAAGACGGATCTCCTGAAATATCTTTTTGCTAGCAAACATTTCTTCGTTTAAGGGCCCATAACACATGTTTGATGGCCAAAATATTAGAACTTAATAAACTCAGTTGTGGTAGTTCCTTTGAAGAGTTTCCTGCCTGGGGATAATTATTGTGCAAAATCGTGATAAGGCTCATAGTCCATGGACTCACAGAGATGTTATTGTCTACAACATAAAAAGTGGAATGAAATCCTGTGACAGGAAAATGTTTCCCAAAAGAATGGCATTAAAGATCACCTTCAAGCTAGTAAATACAAAACTTGCGAGAGCAATTTTGAAATTTGCTAATTCCCCAATGAACCTTATATTTCTGATCTTTGTTTCAATGTTCATTTGATCCTGCACAAAAATATGATTAACATATACACTTAACAGTTAAAACTTAATAGCATAAGATGACAATGGCATGTCTAACAAATAAACAAACTTTATCTCAATATAACAAAAGACCAAAATACAGGAAGTACCATGTAATGTTTTCAAAAAATTCATTGACAATAACGAAACAGAAGGCCATAACCACATAGCTTCCCTTAATGCCATTAATTAATAATACAAGAAATATCTAAAAACACAAACCACCAAAGGGGAGAATAATCTACAGAGCACTAGAAAGAGTTGACAAAGAAAGAGAGGATGGTCTTTTATGGCAAGGTAATTATGAACATTCAAAAAAAAATTATGACACATGATTCATAATTGTAGCACATGGTATCAGTCAATCATGCCAAAAACATACAATGAAAAGAAAGGTACCTTTTTATTTATTAAAAAATTGAACTCCTCTTCTAGCAGCTTCAGAAGCATTGAAGCTACATCTTTCATGCAAGTCGACAATATTACCACCATTCTTGAATAATAAGGCAATAATTCTAAGTATGTCCGAGGTACGTTGAATAATGTTCTCACAAGATTTTTACAAGTACTTTTTGAATTCAGATAACAAAAGTCTACCTGCAACAAAAATCATAATAGAGTATTCCCATATTCATAGGGTTTCATGTCTCACCAGAAACCTCAACAGAAATATCTATGAATAAGCATGTCACTTACTGTCAACTGGTCAATAAGGTCACGACTAACACAACCTGGAAGTCGTTGCAAGAGGATGTCTAAGTTTGTTGTTTGCACCATCAAGGATTTTTACTTTATGCTTCTCATTTTATTTCTCTCCCTTCTTATCAGTGTCTCTCTCCTTCCACTTGTCTTTTTCAACTTCTTTGCCCTTTTCCTTGTCTTTCTCTTCTTCGTCCTTGGACTTATCATCAGATGTACCCTCTCTTGAGCTTTCCAACTCTTGGATTCCATCTGTAGTTTCTGAAACAGACAAAGGACCTTGCTCTGACTCAAACGATAGCTCCAGCAGAATGCAGTAAAATATTAGTTAAATACAAAAACATATAAAGAAATCAAAATATATTACAAGTACAATGATCCCAGTAATATAAAAATTAATTAGTAAGTATATGTAAAAGATCCACCCATGAAGTGACACACATGCATGTGTGTCACTATTCATCATATTATTCTCTACAATGCCATTGAGAGTCCCCTCTCTTGAGCTTTGACTCACAAACCAACCATACCACCATCACAGAAAGATTAGACTAAATCAACAAATTTTCTTACCACTGCGGTACTACAAAGAACGAACTGCGCCTCTAGTAATTTATCATTCATACCATATTGAGGTTTTCTGCAATGTCCCACCTACTTGATGTCACAAATTTGTATTTGATGTTGTAGTATTTTGGTAATTTTCTGGTGTTGTATTTCCGTCAAACACTTGGTAAATGGGCACAAGTTCCACTATAAAACTCTTCCCTCTGTTTTCTATGACTTATTTATGATGCAAGAGGTTTGACTAACATGTTACAAGCACGTTCTAAACCTCCTAGATAAACCCTTGTTGCAGTTGCTATAATTATGGGTTGTCGTTTGGTTTAGTTTGTGTAGTTTTCATGGGATGAGTGAAGCTTTGATGCCCAGTTTAATGTTCATATTACATGCCCATTGCCAAATATTATGCCATATAACAAGGGAAATTCTTCACAAAAACAACATAACAGCAAGGGAAATTACCACACAAGAAATTTGATTTTTATTATATATTTATCTAACGTGTTACAGCTGGAAATAATAGTGGTAAGGACACCCTCCACAATGAAATAAACTCCAGCAATGCAAAAAACAATAAACACACAAAAATATGCCCTAGTTGTAAGTGAAAATCTCCTTCGTACCATGGAGAACCCGACCCCCTTTAGCAGATACAGTCTATCCAAAATGGAGAATCAACCTAGCTCCTAGATTTCACCCTCTATCAGCTTGAATTGGTCCCTGATCAGTGACATATAGCCACCACAGCTAGAGTCTTGGTCTACAGATAAATACGACCTCCTCCTACAGAAATCGGCCTCCCCAAGCCTGTAACTCGGCCCAACCATGGAGAAATAACAATCCAGTAAGGTACTTTGTCTTAATAGAAAAAATCGACCTCTTCCAGATGATTCGATCCCTCACATAAGAAATACCTTCTTCAATAAATAAAAACAGTTGCCACAACCAAATTTCTACCTCAACAAAGATCCAAAACCCTGAAATATGATTAAAATCTCCAGCCAAGGAAAACCAATGAAGAATCTAAGTGATTCCAAAACTTAGTTTAATGTTCATATTACATGCCCATTGTCAAACATTATATCCATATACCAAGGTAAATTCTTCACAAAAACAACATAACAACAAGGGAAAATACTACACAAGAAATCTGATTTTTATTATATATTTATCTGATCTGTTA
This sequence comes from Picea engelmannii, assembly GCA_009831015.1. Taxonomy (NCBI): domain Eukaryota; kingdom Viridiplantae; phylum Streptophyta; class Pinopsida; order Pinales; family Pinaceae; genus Picea; species Picea engelmannii. The sequence goes on along the minus strand of ML784381.1, from coordinate 406,787 downwards.
TAGTTGGCAATAACAGTGGTAAGGACACCCTCCACAATGAAATAAACTCCAACAATGCAACAAACAATAAAAAGATAGAAATATGGTCTGGGTGTAAGTGAAAATCTCCTTTGTACCATGGAGAACTCGACCCCCTTTCGCAGATACAGTCCATCCAAAAGGGAGAATTGGCCCAACTCCTAGATTGTACCCTCTATCAGCTTGAATCAGTCCATGATCAATGACATATAGCCACCACAACTGGAGACTTGGTCTACAGGTAAATATGGTCTCCTCCTATATAAATCAGCCTCCCCAAGCATGTAACTTGGCCCAGCCACGGAGAAATAACAATCCAGCAAGGTACTCTGTCCCAATAGCAAAAATCAGCCTCTCTTCCAGATGATTCAGTCCCTCAAATAAGAAATACCTTAAAAAAAAAAACAGTTGCCACAATCAAATTTCTACCTCAACAACGATTCCAAAACTCTAAAATATGACTAAAATCTCTAGCGAAGGAAAACCAATGAAGAATCTGAGTGATTATTTCTCTAGGTTGGCTAGGGTTGAATCTTTCGCCACCAAAACCATTCACAAGCGTTTTGCTGCAGAACCCTTGCAGTCAAGCTACAAGAGATCTCCCCAATGTGATTAGTAAATAGTGTACAATGCAAAACCCTTGTACATTTGGCATTTTTCTGGACAACAAACACAGATCGGAGCGCTCGTGTTCACCAAAAAAATATATGTGGGAGACTCCATTCACTTCTCTATTAAATTTCAGTTGAACGATCATATAGAAAACATCCTTTTGTTGTGGCAATTTTATGTGGACTATGTGCACCCCAAAACTTTGATCATTGCATTCTACTTTGAGTTATGAGCCCGACTGTATGTTTACCAGAGCTTTAGAACAATGCATTACCATCGAATTCTAAGTTTAAGGTATGAACTGAGTTGAATGGATCTAGTCGGGCGTTGAATCCCTTGTGGTTGAATTAAATAAAAATTTAACCCGACTCTATCCCTCTGGATAGTCGCTACCCTTTTAGAATCCTTGATCCTCACCTTTTTGTTATTATAATTTGGAGTGACACCAAACATGTTGCTCGATCTTCACCTTGGGGATGAAAGACAATCCTCTTTTTCTCTTTTTTCTTCTTAAGATCGCCTTACTCTTACCTTTCCATAGGATGCGTTGGGAAGAAATGGAACCCTTATGCCTCATTTAATAAGATTGAACCCTTCTTAGGGTTCTAAGTGGGGTCGTAGTTTAACATTGTATCTTGATGGATTATTAAGTTTTCCTTCATTTCTTTTCTTAGTTAGAAGGTAATTTCGATTTGATACCTTATTGTTATTGAAACCTTATTTATCCTTAAATCTTTTATCTTTCCTACGAGAATTTTTGTATAGGCATTCATACCCAACCCTCCTTACCAAGTATTACCAACTTATGTTGGAACTGGTCTTCTGGGAACATGTGCAAATAGATCCACTCCACTTCAATTGGTTTGAAAATTTGATCTGTATTTGAGAAAGGAGGATATTGATCATGATCTAGTGGATCTTTATCTATATTTGAAACAAGAATACTGTCATATTATATTTATTCTCAAACACTTTCGAAATGGAAAAGATGTTATAAAATTCTATCCTGTGTCTAGTGAATCTGTTGTTGAAGCTAGCTCTTGATATTTATCTACACGAGTATCTGGTCTTTCTAATTTTATTACAAACAATAGAAAATTGGGGTGAAATACCTCTGGATAATGGCCATTAACAGGAAATTGAGAAAAATACCTCCCAATAATTGCCAATAACAGAAAATGGGGGCGAATGGAAATATATGGTTCGAATTTTAGAAGGTGAAATACATTTTTCTACTCTCCTCTCCCAAATACCCATGGGTGAAGGGTTTTAGAGAAAAGTTTTTTAAAATAAATTTGGGGATATGTATAATGAAACCCCTCAGGCCCCTCTATGGAAAAAATTCTCCCAGTCAAAATTTTAAGCCTTCTAATTTCTCCCATGGGCGAAATTTTGCCCCTAAAATTTTCTATGTAGATGAATGTGTTGTAAAGGACATGATTGATATTTTCGAGGTGGTTGCCTTAGGATATTGTGATGAATTTTGTCATATGTTCATAGTGGGAAATAATCTTTCCTCAAATAGAAACAACTGTGTTGATATGGTATCCAATGTCAATGACACCATCATGTTATGGAATCAACGCATCCATCCCACAAAATATGGATATTTTTGACACAAGAGTTGACTACATATGGTCGCTAAAATTCCATGGATTGAACCATCCAATTGTGTTTGTGATGGGTGTGTATTGAGGAAGCATAATCAAGACTCCTTTCCTAAAAACAAAGCGAGACAAGCTTCTCGACCCATTGTACTGATTCATAGTGATATTCATGGGCATGTGGCTTACACCTTCTAATGGGGGAGGAAAGTATTTTCTCACCTTCATTGAGGATTTTTCCTACTTTCTTTGGGTATACACCATTAAATATAAAGATGAGGTGTCTGCAGATTTTAGGGAATTCTAACTATTGTGGAAAATCAAAGCATCTAGAATATCTATTGTCTTAGGATTGATGGTGGAAGTGAATATATTAGCAATTATTTCCAATAATTTCTCATAACTCAAGGCATCTCTTACCAAATAACTATTCCTTACACTCCACAACAAAATGTAATAGAACATAAGAATAAGTCCATTATGGAGATGGCTCACTGTATGCTTCACTCCAAGAAAATGAATCTTACATTCTAGGGAGAGGGAATTGTTTGCATAGTTCATATAATCAATACAACACATACTCATGCTTTCACATGTACAACTCTCTATGAAAAATGTTATGGAAACAAACCTTAGATCTATTTCAAATTTCGAAGCTTTTGGATCTAGTGAATGGACTGATGATCCTAACGAAGGTGAAACACATCAACATCTCCAAACTCATACTACAATGATATGATTCACTACAACAAATTTTTTTAGGATTATTTCCTTTATGATTCCACCACTCATAGGGTGGTTGAATATAGAGAGACACCCTTTCATGAGTTCCTACTCACAATCTACTAGGATCTCTCCCAATACTCCTTTCAAATGATTCTCGATGTGATTTTATGGATTGTCCCTCCTCATATTATGATGCATGTCTTCCTTTGCATGAATTCTTCCATGTCTTCATGTATCTCTCACCTTCATAGTGTGATGTTCCTACTTCTTAGCAAGATACTTCGAGCACTCCATCTATAGTGTATGGAAAAATAACTAGGGCTAATGAGATTAATGATTCATCTAGCCTCATACCAATCATCGTTTATTCTTAGAATGCTCCTTTCAATCCTCCATCCAATGAGAAAATCAATGATGATGACCATGATGGTGATGATGATGATGAATTCTTGGGAGGCCCATATACTAGTTACTCTCCATTTGTCTCACCCAAATCCTCTACCTAAGTGATATATCTTCACCATTGTTTATGCAACTAAGTTTCTTATTGGTCCCAAGAGTTATCAAGGGAATTTTCTAACTCCATCTCAAATTATTATTACTTAGGTGGTTGAAATTCCTGCAAAATACCAAGATATTTCCCTCAAGTCACTTTAGAGCATGATTTATATTCTTGAGGAATCTGGTGGATTTTTGAGGGAGCCATGTGGATTTCACAGGGGTAATACCCTTGTTCTTCATTGAGGATGGAATAAAAATCTTGTGATATAATGATTTTCCTCTATGGCCTTAGTTCAAATTAAGAAGAGGTGTTAGAATTATTGGTGTAATATTTACATGTGGCCAATACAAATTCATATGTATCGTTAATGTATTTGTGATCATAGATAATACCATCCTTTAATCAATTATTATCATTTATTCTAATACTATGGATTGGTTAAGTCCAACCTAGTCAAACTTGTACACGTAGGCTCATCAACCCCTCATAGGGGTA
>ML784381.1:383707-402522 GCA_009831015.1 Picea engelmannii | reverse complement strand
CATATATTATTTATCAACTATCATAAGATTATTGAAAGTGTCGAGTTTACTCTACAATGAAAACACTGCATTCACTAAAATATGTAATGTACCCTGCTATTACAACACTTCTCAAACAATATCATACATGAAGACAAACATTGGATATTTGGTTGTCTAAGTAGGGTTAAATTAAATTTTGATGATGATGAGTATTTTGGATAATAGATTGAGTAAAATTTGAAGTAGTAAAAATTCATTCATGTTTGGTAAAACATTGGTCACAGAGCAATGTCATTCAAAATGTCGCAATTGCAAAATAAATATTCATAAATGTGGCAAGAACGGCATATATGTCACAAACGTGGCAAGAGAGATGCACTATCCCCATAACATTGTGACCATGAACACAACAACCCCTTAATACACTATCATCCCCGATGCAATCATGCCTAACACATTACGACCCCGAACACACTAATCCTCTAATACACTATGGTTGGCATTAACCCATTTGAGTCTGAACAGAATAATGATTTAATATATTGACCCAATCCCATGAACCTAGTAACCCACTAGTCATATTTGACCATTGTTATTTATATTGACCATGGTTGATGCATGACCCCATGAACCTCCTAACTATTTAATCCCACTGAACCCATATCATAACCCCTTGACCCACTAACTTCATCGAAACATACCCACTAATCCATTAACTATGTAACCTACTAATCCCTTAACCCATGACCCTCCTATTACATTCAGTCTAGTAACCAACTAACCCTTCACCCTTATTGACAATATTGATCTCCATTGACCATTGTTGACCATGATTGAGCATAATTCATCATGTTTGACTATAGTTGACCATATTTAACGTGGTTGACTTATATTGACCATCTTAATAACCTACACTTGTTCTAAACCTGCAACTAGCACACTAGTTTCCATTAAGGCTTAAGGAATCTTTTCTCATGATACCATTTTACTACCCACTTGGCATCCAACCTCTCAAGTACTCAATCCTCCGACACTGAAATTTTCATGATGATCCCAAATATATTCTAACCCTTTACACACTATAATCGTTTACCCCTATAACTCATGACATGAAAATCACACCCTAAAACATTTAATCACTAACTACTATGACCCCAAAACGTCGTTATTATAGCAAACTTGTCGCAACATCCATCAAATGCAACATATTTATAGATTTTGAAACGTTGCAATTCCGACGTAAAAAAAACCTAAGTGACCGTTAGTATTTTGACTTGGTCAACATACTAAGGTGACCATTGGAGGGGAAAATCTAGTTTCCAAAACGTCGCAATTGTGACATCAATCTTCACAAATGTGGCAAGAATGATGTCTATGTCACAAACGTGGCAAGAGAGACATTCCAGTGGAAAACGTGACAAGAGTGGCGTTAACGTGGAAAGAGAGACGTCAATGTGGAAAGAGAGACGTCAACGTGGCAAGACCGATGTTATCGAGCAATATGATTTTTTTGTTTTTTAAATTTCCTCTATTTTGCGACAATATGGACAATTTTGTCCATAACGCCGCAAATAAAACCTCAGAATTTTTACAATATGTACTAGTGCCATATGTTGGCATGGAATGCTGACATGGAAGGTGGAAATGTGGACTAGTGAGAGGCCACCATGTGGCCCAAAGAGGCTACCACGTGGCATGCAGTAAATGCCCAAGGACACCCCGTGAGAAAAAAATTGGAAAACAATTGGTTTGGCAGGTCCACCAAATCTGGTAGACCATGCCAAAACTAGCCACGGTTAAAATCGTTTGGATATGGTTCTAGAAACACCACTAAAAATCATGGAACATAAATGTTATATATATATATATATAATGTAACAATACAAATCCAAAAGGGGAGGCCGCGGGACTTGACCCCGGGACCTCCTCCCACACTTGCACCTTAACATATCTGCTCTAACCAACAGGTCATGAGCCATTACATTGTAACCAATGCCCAATCAATTTATTAAATTTTTCATCCTCCCAACCACAGGGGGAAGGCGCTCATACCGTACGACCATTTTGGCATGGAAAAAGATTCAAGTACAATCATTAATGCAGGTTGTAGAGGGCATGAAAATCGAGACAAATTTATTCTTGGGCCTGGGAGTGCCAGAGTAGGATCAAGGCATGTAGACTATCACTTTTGGGTAATTCGATGCCACAAATTCAGTGGTGCTATCTGTTATATGATATGATCATTACTTATGCAGCTTGATTTCAAAATGATGTATACTTATGTATTTTTCCAAATTCTTTTACTAAGTTAATGAAAGAGCCTACCCATTTGAGAGCAGGACCCAGAGACGTAGTCCACTAGGGACCAACTCTGTTAATTTTTTGTGTTCATATATGATTCTTATGTCTCTTCATTTTTATCTTTTCCTTATTTAATGGTGCACTTTAATTTATGATCATTTAATGCAATTCTTTATAAGTCACTCGATGAAAATATCCTGGATCATGTTGGTATCAGAGCAGTCATCTTTGACTTGAATTGTTGAGTGTGAATTCTTACTAGGGAAAAGCATAAGCAAGATGAAGGAACTCATAAGACTTTCAATCCCAAAGTTGGTCATGCATACGAAAGAAAGAAAATGGTAGAAGAGGACAAGCATGATGAACAAGATAAAAAATTTAACATGGTCTTTTATAACATATCAGAAATGCTTGAACAAATGTATGGAGATTACGAGAAGAAGATGAAGAAGAAAGGGAATAAAAATGAAGCACATGAAAATGATGATACTTCGATAAAATAAGGGGTTGGAGGAGATCCTCCTGATCCTCCATCTTCACCTTCGAGTTCTAGTTCTTCTTCCTCTGAGCATTCTCATCATTCTAGCCATAAAGCCTGTTTTAAGAAACTATTATTAAATCTTGATGTAAAATTTTCTTTACCTATGTTTAATGGAGACGCTAATCCTGAAAAGATAGATAATTGGATCCGACAAGTTGAAGTGTATTTCCATGTCCAACATATTGATGAAGAATAAGTTAAAGTGCAACTGGTTTCTCTTTGGTTGGAAGGCCCCGCTCTCGTATGGTGAGAGAGAAAGATTCAAGACATAAGTAAGTGTGATAATATTCTTTCCTCATGGTTGGAATTTAAATCAGTGACAAGGAAGCAATTTTATCCATTAGGTTATTTACATAAAGAAATGATGGAATGGAAAACTTTAAGGAAAACTAAAGGTCAAACTGTACAAAGTTTCACAGAAGAATTTAGGAAGAAAGCTCTTGCATTGAACATTCCTTTGGATTCTTATGAAACTTTAATGAAGTATATTGGTGCACTTCAGATTTATATTTGTCATACTTTTCTCTTGTTTAAATCCACTAGTCTTGACAAAGTTTGTGTGCAAGCCACTCACCTTGAGAACAGGGGGAAACATGTTCAAGAAGATCCCACTAAGAAACCTTCCAATCTCCCACATAAAACTTTTAGGAAGTTTAAAATGAAGGAAAAGAATATTGCCAAAGTGACGAGAGAAGGAGGAAATCCATCTTGCACTCATTTCAATAAAATTGGCCACAATGAAGAACATTGTTGGAAACTGCATCTAGAAAATAAATTGAGACAGTTCGATGGAAAGGGGAAGACAAAAATCGTTGCTACAGTGAAACAAGATCTTGGTTATGACTCGGGCGATAAAGGAAAGATCACAGCGGTTGGAGTACAAGGTAAAGATTCCCTTCATGCTAGTTCAAGTTCCAATAATGAATCTCATGTTGATGAATGAGAGAATAATGAATTATTTCACATAAGAGTTGTATCTAAACACACTAAGATAGATGCATTATTTGATCTGGGTTCCCAAGTAAACTTAATATCTGAAACACTTCTCAAGAAGATGGGTCTTGAAATGAAACCACATCTGAAGCCTTATCCTCTTGGTTGGGTATGTGATAAAGAAAAACTTAATGTCACCAAACAAACTTAAAATAACGGTGAAAAATCGATACCCTCTTCCTCATATAGATGATTTACTTGATTAATTGAAGAATGTTGTTTATTTAACTAAGTTGTATTTTCACAGTGGATATCATCAAATCATGATCGCATAGCAAGATGCATGGAAAAATTCCCTTAAAACCAACCAGGGATTGTTTGAGTGGTTAGTTATGTCATTTGGTCTTTGTAATGCTCCAACAAATTTCATGCGTGTGATGAATTATGTATTCAAGCCTTTCCTAGATGACTTTGTGATTGTATATTTAGACAACATTCTTATTTTTAGCAGGACTTGGGATGAACATGTGAGGCATGTAAAGCAAGTATTGGATACTTTTCAAAGGGAAAAATTGTATGTAAAATTGTCTAAATGTGAATTTGGCAAGACTGCACTTGTGTACTTAGGTCATATTGTAAGAGGAGGACAATTAAAAATTGATCCTTCCAAAATTGATGTAATTGTAAATTGGCTTGAGCCAAAAAGTGTAACCGAAGTCCGAATCATATTAGGTGAAGTCTAGTATTGGAGGAGGTTCATTTCCAACTTTTTCTTTATATAATCTCCTTTGCATGCCTTAACAGTGTGAAGAACACTTTTCAGTGGGAAGGAAAGCAACAAAAAGATTTCAACACTTTGAAGGAGAGGATCAATATAGCACCAGTATTAGCACTGCCAAATCTTAAACATCCTTTTGAGATTGAGACAGATGCCAAAAGATATTCCATGGGTGCAGTATTGATGCAATATCGTAAGCCTATCTATTACCACTCTAAAAATTTTAACCAAGTTGTTGTTAACTATTCTAGATATGATAAAGAGTTGTATGCATTAGTCTAGAGAGTAAAGAAATGGAAGAACTACTTGTTAGGGAAGGAAATAATCATACGTACAGATCACCATCCCTTACAGTATCTCCAAGCATAGATGAAATTTCAACAGTATCTAAACTAGATATGGATGGGTTTTCTCCAACAATTTCATTTGGTAATTAAGTACAAAATGGGTACAAGTACAAGGTAACCCATATGCTTTCTAGACCTCCTATTGTTGCTTCTATTATTTTGAAGAATACTTCTATCTATGTAGAACAATATGCCATCGATGAATCTTTTAAAGAAGTATATGAGAAGCTATTGTCTGTAGGGAAAACTACTCTACCATCTTTGAAAGATATGAATTCCTACAAGTGAACAAATCCATGTAATATGAGAATATCACACTTCTCTTGTGTCTGGGCATTTTGGGGTAGGAAAAACTATCGCTCATTTGCAAAAGTTTTGTTACTAGCCTCAAATGAAAGCAATTGTGATGCAGGAGCATCTACAACGTCATGAACCGAGCAGCGTGGAGGGAAGAGAAGGACAACTGGACAGCACCAGCGCATACATTTTGAATTACTTTGAAAAGATTGTTGCGCCGTCGTTTGAATGAATGCATTCATATGAAGCGCACTTGTATTGTAATGTAGATAAGAAGACATTAAATAGTTTTAATGTTGGTAGATAGGGTTAGTTGTAGATTAGACAGTTTCACTTCCCGGAGGGAAAATGAATATAGGCACCCTCCTTGTATAATTGAGTTTGGATTATTCAGCATTAGCACAGGAGAGAAGAGTAGAAGGAGAGAAACTCAGAGAATTTGTGAAGAATCCCCATGTACATATATTGAATTAATAGTACATCTTTAATTCAAATTTCATGGCTGTGATTATTCTCTGTGTGTTGTTAATATTATGCTGTTGCATATTATGCTGTTGCATATTATGCTGTTGCATATTTTCTTCTTGTATTGCCTATTGTCTATATGCTGCATATGTGATTGCATATCAGGTTCGAAACCTGAGAGAATGAGAATGAGTTTCAATTGTTTCTCTGTTGGGGCCAGGAGATTCCTGCATAGAGTGCAGTTGAATTCCTCCGCATAGACTGCGTTGAGGCGGTTGGACAGATTAACTCTCATTCTCATTTACCCAGAAGTTGTGTGGGTTTATTCAGACCGTGCAGGTGAAGCGCAGGTTGAATTGAAGACCTAGAGGCAAGCCTGGAAGGAGGAGAACAGGGAAACCCTGATTAAAATCTCATGGACGTGTTTATTTTCTGTGTGATGTTGCCATTGTGCCTTTGCATATTGGCTTCCTGTTACTTACCTCTTTCATATGCCGCGTATATAATTCTATGGAAGAATTGAACCCTGAGTGATTCTGAGCAAAAATCTAGTGAAAGCTCAGGAGGGAGAGTTCCTTGCAAGTCTTGTAGAACAGATCCAGGTGAAGCCCGAACGGGAGAAGTTTCAGAGCGAAGAACTCTTCGAAAGGAAGAGAATCGACGAATTGAACTCTTGAGGAAGAGTTAACCTCCAAGTGCAGTGGAACCCTTTTTCCGTTGCATTTCGATATATCAGGGTTGGTGTGTACAAGAGTTGCATGCACGTCGAAATTGCGAGTTGCGATTTCCCGATTTAAATCGGAGCCGTCGATCATCGGAGGGACAGGTGGAACGAGATCCCGAGGAGTCGGGATTCGACACTTCGGTGTTTCTAAGTCGAAGGGAGCACAGAGAAACAGTGAAAACCTGAGTTGCGACGGGTCCCACGGAGACAGAGCGGAGGACAGCACATGGCATCGCACATCGGCATTCGGGGTTTTGGAAGGTGAGAAAATCGCCTCCTTTCATCTGCCGATTTCCCGATAGGGAAATCCCCGATACACAGAAGTGTTGACCGTTGACATCGGGGATCGGGATTCGGAGTTTCATATTGCACGGAAGATGCGCACAAGGTTCGCGAGTCCGCGAAACCCGATTTCCCGACTAATGAAGGGGAGATCGCCGAGAAGAGCATTGTGGGTAAAGGACTCCTGAGGGAGTTCAAAGAGTTTTTAACTCTTTGGGCCGAGTTGTTGAAGGTCTTGGTGAGAGAGACCGGAGCCATCGAGGGCAGGGTTGCGTCAGAGTGGTATCAGAGCCTTGTAATCTTGCTGGTATATAGCAGGCGCGAGAGGAGGAGGAGAAAGAGGAAAGAACTCTGATACTGACGACTTGCATCAGAGTGGTATCAGAGGCCAGAAATGGAGTTCTCTTTGTTCAGGTAGCAGAGAGAAGCAGATACACCATGCCACCCAGAAGAGAAAGGCAATCTCCTGTTCGTGAGGACAGGGATGCCCAAAGGAGGGGTAGGCCAGCAGGAAATGATGAAATAGAGCGAGAGATGAGAGATCTCCGAGCCAGACTTGAAGAAATGGAGACCACCCAGAGATGTGGTGTTGGTGCAGCAGAGTTCAGTGATCCTGAGATTGAAGAGGAAGCTGGACATGATGAAGAAGAAGTCATGGCAGAGGATGCATCAACAGAAAGGTTGATTAGAGCCATTTCGAGGATGAGCTCGAAGACGAAGATGGACATTCCCGTCAATGAGGGAAGTCTAGATGCAGAGGAATTGTTGGATTGGATCCGAGCATTGGATACTTACTTCGATTACGAAGATATCAAAGAGAATAAGAAAATAAGGCATGCTGTTACCAAGCTAAAAGGACATGCAGCCTTATGGTGGGACGAGCTGCAGACTGACAGGCGTTCCAAAGGAAAACAAAAGATAAAGAGATGGGATCGGATGATCGCCAAGATGAAGGGGAAGTTCATCCTGAGATATTACCAGATCACACTGTTCAGGCGCATGCAGAAACTAAGACAGAAGTTGATGATGGTGAAAGAGTACACCGAGGAGTTCTACAGACTCAACATTAGAGCTGGTCATCGGAAGAGTGATGACGAAAAGGTGGCGAGGTATCTGAATGGTATAAGGTATGATATTCAGGACGAATTAAGCATGCTGACCATCCGCACAGTTGAGGATGCGTACCAGATGGCTCTGAAGGCTGAAGAGAATCTGAGCCGCAAGCAGGGACAACGAGGGCGAGGCAGAATCCAGCCTAGAGGCAAAGCAGTTGCCCAAGAAAGAACTCAGAAGCCACAAGGCAGAGTTGAGAGAGATGGAACCTCGCAGCAGAGGCAGACACAAATAGAACCAAGGCAGCAATATGCTGAGCCGAGGAGGCAGCATACTGAGAAGGGTGGCGGATATGTTGATGCCAACATAATTCCTCATACCCAAGGTAGAGGAAGAGGTTGTGGAGGAGTTATCACATGTTTCTCGTGTGGAAAAGACGGACATAAAGCCGTTGACTATCCAGAGATGAAGATGGACAGAGGAAAAACTCACGTCGCTGAGGCGGAGAGGCGAGACGTGGGGGATGAAGACACTGGAAGTGGGGAGTCACTGACAGTGCACAAGGCTCTCTTGAAACCTGAGAGAGAGGTGGACAACTCAGCACAAAGGTGCCTATTATTCCGAACGACTTGCAAGACCAAGGGCTGGAAATGCAAGGTCATAGTGGACAGTGGAAGCACTGATAATCTCATTTCGACCGAGATGGTGGAGAAGTTGGAGCTGAAAACGAACAAACACCCGAGTCCATATAAAGTGACATGGCTGCAGAAATGACACCAGGTATGTGTTACGAAGCAATGCTTGGTCAGTTTTAAAATGGGTGAATATAGGGATGAAATTTTGTGTGATGTCATTCCCATGGATGTCTGTCATGTTTTATTGGGTAGACCTTGGCAGTATGATCGACATGTTGTTCATGATGGGAGAATGAACACATACACCTTGGAGAAGGATGGGAGATCACATACATTGCATCCGGTCAAGGATAAGGAAGTAAAAACGGAAGTAAGCAATACGATACTTCTCATGAGTGGAAAAGAACTTCTCACAGAGATGGAGAAGGATGAGGATCCACAGTTCTTTGTTGTCAGGAAGCTGAGAATTGTCCTGACAAGCACAAGAGTGGACGACTTGCCGGAAGAGATTCAGGAATTGCTGGGAGAGTTCGTTGATATCATCATGGACGAACTAACTCATTCGTTGCCACCGATGAGGAGTGTGAGTCACCACATTGACCTCATACCCAGAGCAAGTCTACCGAATAAGGAAGCGTACCGGTTGACACCTCAGGAGAATGAGGAAGTCAAAAGGCAGGTAAAAGATCTGCAAGATAAAGGACTAGTCAGAGAGAGTCTTAGTCCTTGTGCTGTTCCAACAGTGCTGAGTCTGAAGAAGGATGGAGGCTGGAGGATGTGTACAGACTCCAGGGAAATAAACAAGATCACCATTAGATACAGGTTTCCACTACCGAGAATGGATGACTTGATGGATTTCCTAACTGGGGCAAACTACTTTTCCAAGATTGACCTCAAGAGAGGATATCATCAGATCCGGATGAGAGAAGGAGATGAATGGAAGACGACATTCAAGACGAACGAGGGTTTGTATGAATTCCTGGTCATGCCGTTTGGGTTGACAAACGCGCCTAGCACTTTTATGCGGCTGATGAATGAAGTCCTACGGGAATTCATTGGCAAATTTGTAGTCGTGTATTTGGACGACATACTAATATTCAGCAAGACCAAGGCTGAACACATGAGGCATTTGGCCATTTTAATGAGGAGGTTACAGCAGGAGAAGTTGTTGATCAATTTGAAGAAGTGTTCCTTCATGTAGACAGAGCTCATTTATTTGGGTTTTGTAATCTCAACAAATGAATTGAAGATGGATCCTGAGAAGGTTGAAGTAATCAGGAATTGGCCATCACCGAGGAATGTTTTTGAGGTAAGAAGCTTTCACGGTTTGGCTAGTTTCTACCGAAAGCTCATTCGAAATTTCAGTGAAATTAGCACCGCGATGATGGACACTGTGAACAAGCGGCATAAAATTTTCCATTGGACAGCGGAAGCTTAAAGGAGCTTCAATTTGTTGAAGCGAAAGATTACTGAGCAGCCAATTCTGGTGCTGCCGGATTTTCAGAAGACCTTCCAAGTAAAGTGTGATGCTAGTGGATATGTTGTTGGAGGGGTCTTGAGTCAGGATGACAGGCCTGTAGCATATTATAGCGAGAATATGGATGATGCGAAGCTGAAGTACTCTACGTACGATAAAGAATTCTATGCCATTATTCAGGCATTGAAAAAGTGGAGGCATTACTTGATACCCAAAGAATTTGTGTTGTACAGTGACAATCATGCATTACAGTTCGTGAGCCAGCAAGAGAAGCTGAATCAGAAGCATGCGAAGTGGGTAGAGTACATGCAGAATTTTACATTTGTGATAAAGCACATTTCGGGGACTGCGAACAAGGTGGTTGATGCCTTGAGCAAGAAATGTTTGTTGCTGCAGGAGTTCAAAGTCAAGACTTTAGGTTTTGAAAATATGAAAGATATGTATGCAGGTGACGCAAACTTTTGCGAGGCATACGAGGCAGCTGAGAACCCAATTCTCAGGGATAGGAGTCCATGGATTGACTACCTGATCCAGGATGGATTTATTTTTAAAGGCAATCAACTGTGCATTCCGGATTTCTCTATGAGAGAGAATTTGGTGAAGGAAAAACACAGTGGAGGCTTAGCAGGTCATTTTGGACATGACAAGACATTCGCCAAGCTGAGCGAATCGTATTATTGGCCTGGAATGCGCACTGATGTAAAGTGATTTGTTGACAGGTGTAGGATATGTCAACATGCAAAAGGGCGAAAGAAGAACACAGGATTCTATCAGCCATTGCCCATACCCGAGAGGCCATGGGAAGCCATTAGCATGGATTTTGTATTGGTTTTACCGAGAACACAATGAGGAGTTGATTCCATCTTTGTGGTGGTGGACAAGTTTTCGAAGATGGCACATTTCATTCCGTGTCATAAGACCAGCGATGCAACCCACATCGCCAATTTGTTTTTCAAAGAGATTGTGCGATTGCAAGGATTACCGAGAAGTATAGTCTCGGATCGGGATACCAAATTCATAGGTCATTTTTGGAGGATGCTATGGAAGAAGATAGGGACTGAATTGGCATTCATCTCTTCTTACCATACGCAGATAGATGGGCAGACTGAAGTAGTCAACAGAAGCTTGGGGGATCTGTTGAGAAGTCTAGTGATTGAGCATCACAGCATTTGGGATCAGATCCTACCACAGGCAGAGTTTGCGTACAACGATTCAGTGAATCAGAGTACAGGTAAGAGCCCATTTCAAATTTTGTATGGGACACAGCCGTGAGGAGTATCTGAGCTTAGGGAGTCAGAACAGGCTGAAACCAGCAGCACGAGAGCTAAGGAATTCGCTGAAGCAATGTAGGAACTTCACGCAGAGGTGAAGCAGCGGCTGCAGAAATCGAACCAGGAGTATAAGCGCAGAGACGACCAAAGGAAAAGACAACTTCAGTTTGAAGTTGGGGGCATGGTTCTAGCGCACCCGAGGAAGGAAAGGTTTCCAAGAGGGATGTATAACAAGCTCAAGATGAAGAAGATCGGTCCATGCAGAGTCCTGAGGAAAATTGGTGAGAATGCATACGAGCTTGAGTTTCTAGAGGGCATCGGGATATCTCTGATTTTCAATATTTCAGACTTATACCCATACAGGGATGATACAACAGACACTGGAACCGAGGGACCAGTGGTCCAGTGGTAGAAACAACTTCCAGTTGCACAGAAGCCAAAGATGGAATGCATATTGGATAAAAGAGTTGGAAGGACGACCAGGAGGAAGCAATATTTTGAGTACCTGGTGAAATGGAAAAATCACCCAGTGGAGGATGCCAGCTGGGAAACAGAGACAGTGATCCAAAAGCATGGGCAGACTATGCAATAGCTCATGGATAGGAGCCCATGAAATATTTTGAGCTGAGGAGTATGATGCAGGAGAATCTACGACGTCATGAACCGAGCAGCGTGGAGGGAAGAGAAGGACAGCTGGACAACACCAACGCATACATTTTGAATTACTTTGAAAAGATTGTTGCGCCATCGTTTGAATGAATGCATTCATATGAAGCGCACTTGTATTGTAATGTAGATAAGAAGACATTAAATAGTTTTAATGCTGGTAGATAGGGTTAGCTGTAGATTAGACAGTTTCACTTCCCAGAGGGAAAACGAATATAAGCACCCTCCTTGTATAATTGAGTTTGGATTATTCAGCATTAGCACAGGAGAGAAGAGCAGAAGGAGAGAAACTCAGGGAATTTGTGAAGAATCCTCATGTACAGATATTGAATTAATAGTACAGCTTTAATTCAAATTTCATGGCTGTGATTATTCTCTGTGTGTTGTTAATATTATGTTGTTGCATATTTGCTTCTTGTATTGCCTATTGTCTATATGCTGCATATGTGATTGCATATCAGGTTCGAAACCTGAGAGAATGAGAATGAGTTTCAATTGTTTCTCTGTTGGAGCCAGGAGATTCCTGCATAGAGTGCAGTTGAATTCCTCCACATAGACTTCGTTGAGGCGGTTGGACAGATTAACTCTCATTCTCATTTACCCAGAAGTTGTGTGGGTTTATTCGGACCGTGCAGGTGAAGCGCAGGTTGAATTGAAGACCTAGAGGCAAGCCTGGGAGGAGGAGAATAGGGAAGCCCTGATTAAAATCTCATGGACGTGTTTATTTTCTGTGTGTTGTTGGCATTGTGCCTTTGCATATTGGCTTCCTGTTACTTACTTCTTTCATATGCCACGTATATAATTCTACGGAAGAATTGAACCCTGAGTGATTCTAAGTGGAAAGCTGGTGAAAGCTCAGGAGGGAGAGTTCCTTGCAAGTCTTGTAGAACAGATCCAGGTGAAACCCGAACGGGAGAAGTTTTGGAGCGAAGAATTCTTCGAGAGGAAGAGAATCGATGACTTGAACTCTTGAGGAAGAGTTAACGTCCAAGCGCAGTGGAACCCTTTTGCCGTCGCATTTCGGCATATCGGGGTTGGTGTGTACAAGAGTTGCATGCACGTCGAAATCGCGAGTTTTGATTTCCCGATTTAAATCGGAGCCATCGATCATCGGAGGGACAGGTGGCATGAGATCCCGAGGAGTCGATATTCGGCACTTCGATGTTTCAAAGTCGAAGGGAGCACGGAGAAACAGTGAAAACCCGAGTTGCGACGGGTCCCACGGAGATAGAGCGGAGGACAGCACGTGGCATCGCACATCGGCATTCGGGGTTTTGGAAGGTGAGAAAATTGCCTCCTTTCATCTGGCGATTTCCCGATAGGGAAATCCCTGATACACAGAAGTGTTGACCATTGACATCGGGGATCGGGATTCAGAGTTTCATATTGCATGGAAGATGTGCACAAGGTTCGCGAGTCCGTGAAACCCGATTTCCCAACTACTGAAGGGGAGATCGTCGAGAAGAGCACTGTGGGTAAAGGACTCCTGAGGGAGTTCAAAGAGTTGTTAACTCTTTGGGACGAGTTGTTGAAGGTCCTGGTGAGAGCGACCGAAGCCGTCGAGGGCAGGGTTGCGTCAAATTGTAACTAAATATGTAAAGGGGTGTGTGATGTGTTCTACTTGTAATCCCACTAATTTAAATTTGGGTCTATACACACAACTTCCTGTTCCATCCCATCCATGGGAAAGTATCTCTATGGATTTTGTAGGGGGTTTACCAATGACAAAAGGGGGTCATGACTATTTGTATGTTATAGTGGATAGTTTCAATAAGATGTGTATATTGATGCCATGTAAAAACCATATCACATTTGAGTAGAGTGCTAACATCTTCATTCAATTTGTTTGGGTTCACTTTGGGTTATTTTTGGCACAGGGGAAGACCCAGGGTTCAACGCTTCAACAACGCACCAAAAAAACCCTAACTACCGAACCTTTCGGCAACACCTGTGAAGTAGGCGAAGTCTCACCCTAGGTAGAGGCATGGGGAGTTACAGGACTCAGATATCTGTAACCAATATGGGACATAGATATGTGATTACAATTACTTCACAAATGATCCAGGTGGATATCGGGGGCCACCCACCTTTTCCAAATGTCTCAAAACAGTTTTCTGGCCATTTTGGCAATTTACTATTTTTAGCAGGTTTTCACTTCCGGGGCCATTTTGAGGGCCTAAATGAATTTTTTTCAAGATATAGGTTCTCAATTATAGCTGAAGGCATTATTTATCCCCCAAAATGAATCTCCTCGACGATACCTTTCAAACGATCTATCACATGCCTAAAACGGAGATCGTATGCAAAAGTTACGACCCCGAGAAGTTGATGCACCAACTTACCCAAACGGGGCCCACATGACTTTTGGCGCTTCATCTCCTAGGGTTAGGTTTTTGGATGTCTAGGACTTTTGGCATTCCCGATTATTGTAAAAAGGCCTCCAGAGCCTCATTGTAACCATCTTCTTGCGAATGCGAGTAGCCGTCACATCTCTTCTCAGAGATAAGTTGCCACCATTCTAGTGAGTCTCTCACTCTGTATTTTTACAGTCTCTGTACATTTATTTGATTAATAGAAATCATGTATTACTGTATATATGTGTTTATGGTTGCATCTCTGATACGTTTCTGTTATATTATTGAATATCTTCAATATCTCTGTGCATTTCTTTATTATATCTCCGCTCTCATTTCATGCCGAAAATAATCCGGATCAGCAGAGTACTTAATAACTACATGCATCAGTTTATAAACTTTATTCACATCGTAGAACAAACCTTAAGGATAGATCGACATAGTAACAATGAAAAAATACACATCGCACTTATCATCATAAGTTGGATCTAGCACATTCAATAAAGAACTAAGAATTTATAGATATATCTATCATATATAACAGTCAATGCACTAAGTAGATTCATAGCATAGACATCATAGCACAAAGAAAACCATTAGCACATGATATATGTGGTTCACCCCAGTGTGGGGCTATGTCCACCAACAACTTTGTATTCGTTATTAGTCTTCAATCTCTCACATTCATCTTCTCCTGTGCACTAAGCCACAGAGCCAAGACTCTCACCGGAAAGGTGATGTACGCACTGAGTGCAAGATATACCTTCCCAAAATCAGTTCAAGGCACAAATCCAACTCCTCTATCAAGCACATATTTTTACATACACAGTCTATTTCAATAAGCAACTTAGAGCTACTTGCCTCTTTCACTTATTTAATTACATCCCCCTCACTACATTACATTCTTTCTTATTTATACTTTTAAAATCACTTACAAAAAAGCCTAATCATGGATAGACTCATGGGTCGACATCCTATAAACCCTAATACAAAAACCCTAGTGAACCCCTTGTTGGGTCCACAAATCAAGTGAGATCCCGTGATATCATCTCCGCCTAGGCGCTCCATCTTCGACCAGCCTGTCAAATTCCAAAAAAGGGTGGTCAAACCTGACCAATGTTTTCTCAAAACTTGGTCGAGGGCCAATAGGCCCCCAACACTCACCTGTGACTCGTCACGATTGACTCAAGTCTAGGAAACGCTACTTCGAAGGTCTCGAGCTTAGCTCTAGCTGCCTTGACTTGTTTCTTCGCCTAAGCTTCCTGCTCAACAAACTCAAGGATCATTTTCTCTGTAACAAGCCCTTCCAGGTGTTGTTCCACTGTCGCAACCACTTGGTCCAGTTGTGAACCTTTTCCTTCGATCTCTTCAAACACCATGTAGGCTTCCTTCTGCACCAATTGTAGCCTCTGTGTGACTTCCATTACTCTTCCCTCGCTGGCACTAATATGTTGTTGGGTTGTGCACTATTCTTGTGATCTCTTGATTCTCTCGAGTCCAGTGAGTAACTTCATCTAAGCTTGAACTGTTGGTGCATGTTTTTTCACCTCCTATAGTTGTTCTTCCAACTTCCTAAGCTCTGGATCTTTCGTGAAGCATTCATAGGTCTGCGTGCTTATGTTGCTCAGTTGTTTGCATTCTAAGGTGAGGGATATGATCCTTCTAACTGTTCTCTTAGTGGATTCTTCCCTCTGGTTGCAAACTTCCTATAGAGTGCTTTGTATTGCTTGGATCTCCAATTTCATTACCCTTGCTTGAAGTTGTTGGATGGCCTCGATGTGATTCATCACTTGATCCTCAACTGCCTCATGTTCCTCCTCTTACAAACCTGGCACAGAGAGAAGTTCTCTTCTCACCACTTCTTTGATTGTAGTCTTCTTTGGGAGAAGTTGGTACTTTTCCCTCTGTATCTTCACTTTGTCTTCCTCAAGAATCACCCATAACTCATCTTTCACATTTTCATAAGTGGTTACATAGTATCGTGCAACTCATAATATCTCTAAGATCTATTCTTTTTCTTGTTTCAAGGCATATGTATCCTTCTCCTTCTCTTCTTGGAATCTCTCAATTCGAGCCTCTGTTGCATCTAAAAGTCTTTGAAGTTTAGCTGGCTCATCCCCCAACTATGCAGTCTCTAACGAGGACGACGTAGTAGGGACCATGCAGACCAAGAGAATAACTTCATGTACTTCACTCAATTTCTTTTCTATCCTACCATATAGATCGTCCTGCTTCGCTCCATATCTTTGCAAGATATCCTTGGACGCATCCTCCATCGCTCTGTGGACTATACTGATATCATATTCTATGAGTGTGGCCTCCAACTGGAGCTTACTAGCATGGGTCTTCTTTCTTGACGAAGGTTTCTGTGGAGAAACCTTCCTCTTCTGCGGTGTTATTGTTTCAGTAGGGGGACCTTTTTGTGAGGTAGCTTCACCTTCTCCTTGCTTTTCTCCTTCATCCCCTCCTCCCTTTCCATCTACTTCATCTCCTCCTCCTCCTAGGGAGCCATATCCATTTCCTTCAGAGGCTTTATCTTGCTCATCAGTCTCTACATCTTGGACTTCCTCCTTTTTCTTCTTCTTCTTTGTGTTGGTCTGTCCAACATGCTTGACCCAGGTGACCAAGGGGCTTCCTATAATTTCAACGTCGGACAACTCTACATCTGCAATGGGTACAAGGAACTCCTTTGGCCTTTCCTTGGTTATATACTCCATGTTTTCATCAGTCAACTTGTAATAGGACTACAATTCTTCCTTTCTCTCATCCTTGCTCACAATGATATATATGAAATGTCAATCTGCACATAACTTAGTGATTGGTTTATACTAGTGCAAGGTGCGTGGTTTCATGAATGGGAATGACTCTATGGAACCCTTCAGTTGCTGATAGTAGGTATGTAACACTGCGTTCGACTGCCATTTATTTGAAATGTCATTCATATACCATAATGTAGAAAATCTAGTTGCCAATGGATCTAATGGTTTAATTTATGGAAAGTTTCTCCCTCAGGCATTTTCCAAGTGACAAATGAAATCAGCACGAATAGCTAGCTGAAGTGGAACTCGTATCCATGATCCTATGCTTCACGATAGTCTTTCTCAAGCTCGTTGATAAGGTAACTCGCCCAATTCATTTTCATTCCCTCCATGCATTTCCCTGTGAGGTCCACCACGAACCTGGTGACCTATGTGGGGTGGTTCTTTCTGATGATCTTTCCATCTCTGAGTTGGAAAGCGAGGTGCACTATGCCATCTTGGATATAGGCTACCTTGTAGCCTCTCTTTCCCTTTTCTACTTCTTCGTATGCCTCTTTTATGCATTGTGACAGGGAACGGTCCAAGGCCTTCCCTAGGTAGAACTATTGAGGTATGGGTCCCTACATGCTCAATCCCATGATCAGGTGGATCAACATCGAATGCACCATAATATTCCGATCAAGCCATAGGTATCCAGCATGATAGAATGAAAAGAGGATCTTAATGCAAGAGTTAATCTCCTAATGTCGGCCAAAATGAGGAATCTTCATCACATTGAGTATAGTGGAATGCGCTAGCTCTTTTATCTATGACTAGGCAACGATGAGAGGCTTATTCCCCGTGGTATTCATTAAGTATCTATGAGGGGTGAGAATGGCATAGTTCTTTCTATCTCCAAGGTTAAAGTCATTATTCTTCAGGGATGGGATCTGTCCCAACTGGCTTCCAATTATGCGTATCCCCTTCAGGATGTACGTGGTGATCAAAGTGTACTTGTAGTCCTATTGGGTGTTGTCATGGTTAACCATGCTAATCAAAGGAGGGATATAATATGGTAAGATCGACAGGATCTGCTTCACATTAGCCAGATCATCGCGATGCTTACTTTGCTTCTCATTCGTGGGGTTAGCATGGCTAGAACATCATGCAGTCGAAGGGGAAGCCTGCAGTCCCATAGTCGATGATGCCTGAACACCTTCAGACATATCTCTGTTATCCATAAACTTCTTAAGGACCTCTTCGAAAAACTTTTCTAACTTAGTCTATTCTCTTGAAATTCTCACCTTTAAATGGATAAGTCAGGGTAGGCAACTGGAAAAGTGGGGTAAACAAGTGGATGGCGATGTCTAGGTTCTGAAGTCACAGCTCAACACACAATCAATTCTGTTTTAGTAACGTTAATCATGGATGGAGAAAAGTGGTCTCGACATAATGACCATTAGGTTAAATAAGCAAGCGTCGTAACTAATACTTCTAACGGGTAAGAATGATTCCATTAATGTGAATATGTCCATTATGGTGAAGTCTCAATGTCCCAAACGCAATCTATTCACCCATAAATGTGTTTCCTATCCATTCCAGAGCATCGTTCTAATGGTCTGGGTGCCTCCAATGGTCATATAGATTTGCTAAGGTGAAGTCCCATTCTGGACAGTCCTGTTGTTCCAGTGAGGTTCAGAGCTTATAGCCCTACCTCCTGCGAAGTCTTATCTATAAATCCCTACAGCTTTTCCAACTTGGATTTCTTATTACGGACCTTCCTTTCCTTCTTTCCTGTGATCTGAGTCTCTCTAAATATTTAGGTATTCCTCTTTCCATTCTTATTCTTAGTTTCTCCTATCATAGTGACTTCGCCCTGCTGATATGATCTCGAAAGGATTGAAGTTAAGACCTCTTCTCCTATTAAATCTAGGGTGGGTATAGTTTCTTTTTGCAAGTATAGGTCCCTCA
>ML784381.1:354323-383565 GCA_009831015.1 Picea engelmannii | reverse complement strand
TTTGGATCCGATCCTTCTCAATCCAAGTCTTTCCTAACAAAAGAGGTAAAGGGGCATTGTTCTCAACAAAATTAATGACTTTCAATTTCTCTTCAGTCGATGTTCCATGAATAATAACAGGTACATTAGTAATTCTTCCACATAAGGTTATCATCTTTCCTTTGAATAAACCTATTCTTCCCAATGAAGATACTAGAGTAGGATTTCCTAAAATTTCCCAAGTGCTTTCTATCATAATATTCACTTGTGTTTCCTCATCCAAGACACAGTCTATGTCGAAGTCTCCTATTCTTGTACCTATGTGTTGTTTTTCTTTCATGATCTCTTGTAAACTGACATCTTTGTGATCATTAATTGCTTCTTTTAATTGTACTAATGTAGTCTGAACTTCCTCTCATCCTTTCTCTTTCTAATATTCTAACATGCTCTTATTCTCTTGACTCAAGTTCATTTGTTCAACTTCAGAAATCATCCTTGGGCAATCCTCAACTTCATGACCAACAATTTTACAACAAAGACAAATAGGACCTATTCTAGGGAATTTCTTAGCAAGATGTCTCAGTATTTTGTAGTTATAACGTAGGTTTAATCCTCTCTTCCTCATGTACTATGCACTAGGATCACAGTGTTGGACTTGCAATCTACAAAAATTCTTTCTAGGTTCTTGCATCCACTTGTTAGTCCAAAAATTCTTTCTATGCATAGGAATAACATATCTTTCTTCATTGCTATTAGCCTTACTTAGATAAAATCTTTCTTCCTGTTGCGCCTTATCTTTCAGACTAGGACATAATCTATTAAACATACCTAAATCCATTCTTTTGAAACAAAAAATTTTGTTTATATTAATTTTATCAAAGTACAAAGCTTTACATCTTTCAATATCTTACCTCTTTTCTTCAAATCATGTTTCTTTCTTAGCACAAAGATTCACAAGTCAAGTAGAGTACTTCTCACTACAATGGTAAATATATGCACAAAGCTTCTCTTTTCTTTACTTCAGTTCCCAACAATCACAGTTTAAGGTCCTGGCAATGGAGCCATTTGTTGGAATAGGAGCAGACCCAGGGTTCAACGCTTCAACAATGCACCATCAAAACCCTAACTACCGGCCCTTTCGGAAACACCTGTGAAGCAGGGAAAGTCTCACCCAAGGTAGAGGCAAAGGGGTTACAGGAATTAGGTGTGTGTAACCAAGATGGGACATAGATATGTTATTACAATTACTTCACAGAATACTTAAGAACTACATGCATCAGTTTATCAACTTTATTCACGTATCAGAAAAAAGTCTAAGGATAGATCGGCGTAGTAACAATGACAAAATACACATCGCACTTAGCATCATAATTTATATCTAGCACATTCAATAAATCACTAAGAATTCATAGATCTATCTATCATATATAATAGTCAATGCACTAAGCAGATTCACAACATAGACATCATAGAACAAAGAAAACCATCAAGACATGATATATGTGGTTCACCCCAGTGTAGGGCTACATCCATCAAGAGTTTCTTCTTCTTTATTAGTCTTTGATATCTTACATTTGTTTGCTCATGTGCACTAAGCCACAGAGCCAAGCTTCACATAAGACATGTGATCCGTGCACTGAGCGCCAGATCTACCTTCCCAAAATCAGGTCAAGGCACAGATCCAAATCCTTTGTCAAGCACATAGCCTTACATACACAGTCTGTTGCACTAAGAAACGCAGAGCTACTTTCCTTTTGCACTTATCTCATTCAATCCCCGTCACTACATTGCATTCTTTCTTATTTATACTTTTACAATTTATTACAAAAAGGCCTAATCATGGGTAGACTCATGGACCGACATCCTATAAACCCTAATACAAAAACCCTAAGGAACCCCTTGTTGGGTCCACAAATCAAGTGAGATCCTGTGATCTCAGCTCTGCCTAGGTGCTCCATCTTCGACCATCTTGTCAAAGTCCAAAAAGGGTTGTCAAACCTGACCAATTTTTCCTCAAAACTTAGTCAAGGGCCAATAGTTACCAACATCCATTGTCTCGGATCGAGATACTCGATTGCTTGGGGGATTTTGGACTAGCTTGTGGAGGATGATGAACGCAAAATTGAAGAGGATCATTACTTTCCATCGACATACCAATGCACAAATAGAGGTGGTAAATCAAACAGTGGTACTTTTTCTTTGAGGATATTGCAGTAAGCATCCCAAGTTATGGTATAAACAAATACCCTATGTAGAGCATGCTTACAACCTATCTTTGCATTCGTCCACTCAGATTTCACCTTTTGAGACATGTTTTGGGTACCTACAAAAGCTTCCTTTAGACTTGATGTATGATATAGATGTCGATATGAATGAAGAATGAAAATAGGACAGATCCTGCAAGTTGGTCAAATGGAGTTACGGATTGAAAGATATTCATTGTCAAAGTTTGGTCAACCTAGCGAAGTCACTAGGGGATGAGTAAGAATCTGTATTGTTGACATTAGTATCCATGTGAATGACGTCAACATCTGTACAACACAAGTGGCAGGAGTAGGAAGGTGACACGTGGCATTCTAACATCAACATGATGTCAGCATGGTGATGTGGAAGCACCAAAGTCTACCACGTATCACATGGTTTTGGCATTTTTGGACAGATCTGTGGACCAATCGGATCGTGCCACATGGAAGTTCGTACAATCCGTATGTTGACATCGAGTGATGAAGTGGCATGCTAAATTTCTAGGTGGCAATGTGGACCAGTGAGAGGCCACCACGTGGCCCAATCAAAGGCTACCATGTGGAAGACGATAAATGCCTAAAGACACCCCGTGAGAAAAAATTTGGAAAAAAAATTGTTTGGCGGGTCCACAAATCTAGCGGACCACCTAGTATGATGATATTTTTCAAGAATCAGATGGATTACCTCCTAAGAGAGAAATCCAACATGAGATACATCTTTAGCAGGATTCTCCTCTTCCTAATGTGGGCATGTATAGGATGTCAGTTGTGAATATGACAGAGATCAAGAAGCAGGTACAAGGCTTATTGGATCAAGGGGTCATCAGGACCAGTTCATCTCATTTTGGTTCTCCGATCGTGATGGTGCCAAAGAAGGATGGCACATGGCGAATTTTTGTCGATTACTAAGCCTTAAATAAAATCATGGTGAAAAATCGATACCCTCTTCCTCATATAGATGATTTACTTGATCAATTGAAGAATGTTTTTTATTTCATAAGTTGGATTTGCATAGTAGATATCATCAAATCAGGATCACAGAACATGATGCATGGAAAACTACCTTTAAAACCAGGCAGGGATTGTTTGATTGGTTAGTTATGTCATTTGGTATTTGTAATGTTGCGACAACTTTCATGCGTGTGATGAATGATGTATTCAAGCCTTTCCTAGATGACTTTGTGATTTTATATTTGGACGACATTATTATTTTTAGCGGGACTTGGGATGAACATGTGAGGCATGTAAAGCAATTATTGGAAACTTTGAAAATGGAAAAGTTGTATGTAAAATTGTCTAAATGTGAATTTGGCAATACTACACTTGTGTAGTTACGTCATATTGTAGGAGGAGGACAATTAAAAATTGATCCTTCCAAAATTGATGTAATTGTAAATTGGCCTAAGCCAAAACGTTTAACCAAATTTTGAAGCTTCTTAGGTGCATTATAGTATTGGACTAGGTTCATTTCAAACTTATCCTTTATAGAAGCTCCTTTGCATGACTTAACTAGTGTGAAGAACACTTTTCAGTGGGAAGGAAAGCAACAAAAATATTTCAAGACTTTGAAGGAGAAGATAAATACCGGCGACCGCACCAGTATTACCACTAACAAATATTAAACATCATTTTGAGATCAAGACAGATGTTAACGGATACGCCATGGGTGAAATATTGACGCAATATCGTAAGCCTATCTGTTACCACTCTGAAACTTTTAACCAAGTTGTTGTTAACTATCCTACATATGATAAAGAGTTGTATGCATTAGTCCATAGAGTAAAGAAATTGAAGCAATACTTGTTAGGGAAGGAAACAATCATACATACAGATCACCATCCCTTACATTATTTCCAAGATTAGACAAAATTGCAACAATATTGACACTACATATGGATGGGTTTTCTACAACAATTTCATTTGGTAATTAAGTACAAAAAGGTTACAAGTAACAAGGTAGCTGATATGCTTTCTAGACCTCCTATTGGTGCTTCTATTAGTTTGAAGAATACTTCTAGATATGTAGAAAAATATGCCATCGATGAAGATTTTAAATAAGTATATGAGAAGCTAACCCTTGGTGCACAAGTAAAAAACTACTGTTTGTAGGGAAAACTACTCTATCATCTTGGAAAGATATGTATTCCTACAAGTGAACGAGTCCATGTAATACAAGAAGCTCACACTTCTCTTGTGTCTAGACATTTTGGGGTAGGAAAAACTATGGCTCATTTGCAAAGGTTTTGTTACTAGCCTCAAATGAAAGAAATTGTAACTAAATATGTAAAGGCGTGTGTGATGGGTTCTACTTGTAAGCCCACTAATAGAAAGTTGGGGCTATACTCACCACTTCCTGTTCCATAACATCCATGGGAAAGTATATCCATGGATTTTGTAGAGGTTTTACCAATGACCAAAGGGGGTCATGACTATTGGTATGTTGTCGTGGATAGGTTCAACAAGATGTGTATCTTGATGCCATGTAAAATGTAGATCACTGTTGAGCAGACTTCTAATCTCTTATTTTAGTATGTTAGGGTTCACTTTGGGTTACCCACATCCATTGTGTTGGATCGAGATACTCGATTCCTTGGGGACTTTTGGACTAGCTTGTGGAGGATGATGGACACCAAATTGAAGAGGAGCACTACTTTCCATCCATAGACCGATGGAAAAACATAGGTGGTAAAATGAACAATGGTAATTTTTCTTCGAGGCTACTACAACAAGCATCCCAAGTTATGGGATGAACATATACCCTATGTAGAACACGCTTACAACCGAGCATTGTGTTTGTCCACTCAGATTTCACCTTTGGAGACATGTTTTGGGTACCTACCAAAGGTTACTTTGGACTTGATGTATAGGAGAGATGCCGATATGAATGAAGAATGAACAGAGGACAAAGCCCGCAAGTTCATCCAGAGGATCTAGCAGATACACCAAGAAATCATGGAAGAGTTGGAGAAAAGTCAAGCATAGTATAAATCTCAGCATGACAAGCACAGGGTTGATCATTAGTTCTAGGTTGGAGACCGGGTATGGATTCACATCAGCAAGGAGAGATTGAAGGTTGAAGGCAAGAAACTCAAGCCCATTTGATATGGACCCTTCACTATCTTAGAGAAAAGTGGTACCAATGATTTTTCTCTGGATATCCCACCTTACATGCAGATTTACTCAATTGTGAACATTGAAAACTTGAAACTTTTTGATCCTCCCATGATCATGGATCAAGATGAGGAAGTTTCAATACCTTCAGTCGATGAGTTTTCACCTGAGTACTTCGATTAGTTACAGGAAAATATCATCCTGGATAGGAGGATGAGGACTTCACGTAGGGGTGATGTTGATTATCTTCGAGTAGGATTAAAAGACACATACCCAAGCAAGGCAAAGTGGATAAAGAAGGACAAAGTGAGGGGAATCTTCCCTCACTTACCTGTTTATTGATGAAATATTTTGGTGGTCCAAAAATCTCTCAGTGGGAAGGTGTGATCCAAAAAGGATCTAGAGAAGGCTAAGAACAACTCATAACTCACAGAGGAAACTCAAGACACTCAAAATGGCTTCAACAGACAAAGAAATGGGAAAAATTCAAAATTCCCAAAACTCAGTTTAATGACATGATCACGAAGAGTGTATCACAATATTTTTAACGTCACAAATGACTCATCAAATAAAGTTACGGATTGAAGATATTCGCTGTCAAATTTTGGTCAACCTAGACCAGTCAGCAAGGGATGAGTCAACATTTGTACTACTGACGTCAACATCCATACAACACACGTGGAAGGTGAAGGAATATGACACATGGGATGTTGATGCCAACATGGTGATGTGGCATCACTAGAGGCTACCACGTGTCACCTGGTTTTGGCATTTTTGGACCGATCCATGGACCAATCGGATCATGCCACATGGAAGTCCATAGAGTCTATACATTGACATGGTGTGCTTATGTGGTGTGCTGACTTGGAAGGAAAAAATGTGGACCAGTGAGAGGCTTCCACATGGCCCAATCAGAGGCTGCCATGTGGCAGGCGAGAAATGACCAAGGACACCCCGTGAGAAAAGCACAAAGATGGTGGGGATGAACAAGAGCAATTTGAATTTGGGGTTTTTTGTGAACCCTCCAACTCGGGAACCCACAAATATGGGGTTTTGAACAATTGAAAATAGGTTAAGTGTTGCATATTGGTTGATCATACTTGGACATAGGATAAAATAAATTCTTAGGGGCTCGACATCTGCGACAGGTCCGATGGTCATAATGTAGATCATGGATCTTTAGGTGAAAAATGGATATTGCAGAACTTGGAAGATAAAAACTTAAACCTGTGAACCTGTGGTTGCGAGAATGGTTAAGTATATTATAAAAAAATTGTCATTCAGATTCATGATATGGGAACATGGATGGAGGTGAAGACCCGCAAGTTTTCCAACCTGCGAACCCACCATTTTTTGAAAAATGACTAAGTATAGTAACTAGAAAGGGAAAAGAGAAGGGAGAAAAGAAAAGGGGAATGAGGATATGTATAGAATAGGGAAATGCAATGGAGAAAGGATGTTGGGAAAATAGAAAAGGAAAGAAAAATTCAGAAGTGGGAATTAATCTCAACAACTAGCACCAATTGTGGGATGACAACCCCCTGTGGGTTGTCAAGAATCCATAATCTTTATAACTAGGTGATTCCATCCATTGGGCTATGGAGTCAAGGTAAGAATATACAAACTAAAAAATAAAATTTATGTATAAGCAAAATGATAAAGTTTTAGGTGAATAAACCTTTTAAATGTTGCTCGTTGATGGGAAACATCAATCTTTTACCCTTCATGTATTTGAGCATATAAGAATTAAAACCCACGATCTTATCGATGATGTATGGTTCAATCCAAAGTTCTTCAAACTTTGTATGCATCGATGTTTTCTCCTTGGATTTGTTCCAGAGTAACACCAACTGTCCCTTTTGAATTTTTTTACAGTTGCATTATGATCAAAATATCTTTTGACACTTTTTTGTCTATGATAAGTTCTATTCAGGGATTTTCTTCATTCTTCTTCTAATTTCAACAACTGGTTGATCCTTCTTTGTATGTATGAACTCTCTTCTACATCTTCTATATTAATGACAAAAGTCAAATCATTGAGTTCGAGGTTGTTTGGAATTTTTGCTTCTTTCCCGTAAACCAATGTATACAGAGACATCCCAGTGTTATATTTTGGAGTCGTTCTTCTCTCCCACAACGTGTCAATCAACTTGAAGTACCAATTCCTTTGGTTCTTGTCAATAGTTTTCTTCAAAATATGAATGTGTGTCTTATTTATGGATTCTGTAAGACCATTTCCTTGTGGATAATAATTTGATGATTTCCCCATAATAATTCAATATTCTCCACAGAATTTTGTAAATTTTTAATTGATGAAAATAAAACCATTATTAATGATAAATTTGTCTGGGACACCGAATCTTGACAAAATATTATCTTTGAGGAACTTGATTAACTCTTTAAAATTGATACATTTTAATGCCACTGATTCTGGCCACTTCGTAAAGTAATATATAGCGTTGAGAATGTACATATGTCCCTTGCTTGATTTTGGATTTATTGACCCAACAACATCAAGTCCGCATTGGGAGAATGGTTGTTCTACAATTATAGGTTGTAACAACATCATGGATCTCTTCATTTTCTCTTAACATTGTTGGCAAGATACACACTTTCTTATTGTAGAATATGTGTCTCTAAAAATTGATGGCCAATAAAATCCAACTCTAATTATCTTATGGCCGATGGTCATAGCTACAAAATTCCCCCCCGCATATCCCTACATGGAATTCCCTCATTAGTTATTGAGATTTTTTTTCATCAACACATCTCAGTAATAAACCATCATAGTTCCTTCTTAACAGTATATGAGAAATCAAGACATATTGATTTGACTTCATCTTCAATGTTATTTTCTCTTTAGGGCTCATGGTAACTGGAAGATTCCTGAACCTCAATTAAAATACAATGTCTCCATACCATTATGAATCCGCCTATGCTTATTCTACTGCAATTGAAATCATTACATCCATAGAATCGCTATTTGTGATGAGCTTACATAAACCATGTCCTTTAACAAACTTCAAAGGTTTAATTTTAATATCATATTTTTGGATCTTTGCTAGCCAGTTGGCCCATTTTCCTTCTGTAATGATCCCAAGCCAATTTCTTTCTTGGAATCACTAATTACTACTAATTTATTGAGTTATTAAGTGCATACAAGATTCATCAACACATGGAGATCACAATATATTCAAGATGTAGAAGCACAAGCAAAGATCTTACCTTTTTATTATGGGCAATGTAAGATCAATACAATAGATGGCTGATCTGGCATAAACCTCAAATGGTTGTACAAGAAATAGATATGAGTTGCTACAAAATGCTCCCGACAATACAAAATAAGCCTCCAAAGGTTGGATATACAATGAAGACTAAATCAAGCAGATCTGAGCCGTACTAATGCTCAACCTCCAAGCTGGAAAGTGTCGCGTCCTGCTAGAATGCTAAAGCCCTGAATAATTTTTCCCTTCTACCAAAAGTGTCCAATCATCCCGAGAAATATGTCAAATGATAGATCAGGCAACTGTAAGGAAAACCCAGATGTCCAAATTCCCAAATCCACTCTCAAACCCCGTAGATCTGAATTCTCTACTGAATGATGTGCCCCACTAGATGACTGAAACCCTAGATGGTTCGGCTCTGATGAAGGAGGCCTCCAAATGCTCTGAAACTCTCCAAGAATATATATCGGGCTATGAGAATCCCATGGGAGAAGTTTCGGGCTCAGATCTCAAGCAGATCTCCCTAGATCTGAGTTTTACTGAATCATAAGACATCCCCTATGGCTCCACAACGTCCCAATATGTAGACAAATGTAGAATGATGATAACCCTCCAGAAAATCCCTCAAATTGATGGTCCTGCCCCTACAAACAAAACCCAACTGTCGGAATGGCCCCAGGCCCTCAGGATAAGCTAGATCGAACCTCCCTCGATAAGCTGGCCCTGAGACTAGAATGGTGTGGAGGAGTCTTTCATCCCCGAGACCAAGTTGTGGAACAAGGTGAGTGGATATTTCACCACTTAGTTGCTCACAAGGGTTTGTACAGCAAAACCCCCAAACTGAATGCTCAAGAGCAATAGCAAATGCTAAGCCAAAACCAGAATGAATAATAGGTGCACCCTAGCCTCTTACTTATACTTTCCCTTCTAATTCTCTGTCGAGTTAGGTTAACTCCCAGGGTTAACCTTCTATTCTTTTGTTGAGTTATCTTTTACTCCTTTATCCTTTTCCTTTCTTAAGTCAACTTAAAAATATAACTTTTAACTTCTTGACTTTTCCCCCCTCAGTGTGAGACTATGACCTAGTGGGGGTGCCGAGGCCACTGAGTCTCCTCATCACCTCTCTAAGAGGTGGGGGACATTACACCTTCTCTCAATTATTGTTTCAAAATCATCTTCACTGGTGAGGATGGGACATAAGCAATTACATGATAATTTAGTATGTACGTCTGAATGTCCGCCACTGCTTTCACAAGAACCAGGGCTTGCTTTTCTAGTTCTGAATACCTCAATTCATAATTGTGAAGGGTTTTTCTAGCGAAACTAATTGGGAGGAGTTCTTCACCCTTGGTATTCCTCTAAGTAAGAACAGATGCAACAATGGTTTTGGTAGAGAACGAATAAATGATGAAATACCTTTGAAAATATCGAATAATGAGGACTAGAGCTGTGGTGATCTCTCTTTTGATATTGTTGAAATCATCTTGTGTGTCCTCTATCCATTCAAACTCTTTGTCCCTTTTCAACAATAGATTGATTGGCTTCACAATACTTTCATAATCAGGGAACAAAGAATGATTAAACTCCTTTCTTAGATGATGGGGCATTGAGTTCATTTATATATTTGACTCTTTCTGGATCTATATAAATCAATTCCTTGCACACAATATGACCCAATATTTTTCCTTGAGTTACAACAAATAAACATTTCTTTTGATTTAGTGAAACAACATATAATCTGCATGTGTAAAAAGCTTTCCTTAAGTGGTGAATGTGATCACCCTTTGCTTTTGAATGCATTTTCAAGTCATCTTGATAGTCTACCATGAATTTCCAGGCAACCCATCGAAAGCATGATCCATGGCCCTTTGAAATGTGGCTCTTGCATTCTTCAAACCAAAAGGAATCCTAACATATGCATATGTATCCCAACGTGTTATCAATGTTGTGTTTTCCCTGTCTTCCTCAACAACCAAGACTTGATTATATCTAGAAAAACCATCCAACATGGACATACAAGATGATCTCATGACTTGTTGGATAAGAAACTCCATGTTAGGTAAATGATAGTTATATTTTACACTTTCTTTGTTAAGATCCCTGAAATCCTCACACATTCAGATTTCCCCGGTCTTCTTTCTTACTATCACAGGGTTTGAAATTGAATAGGAGTGTCTAATGGGATCTATTAATTTCACCAATTCAACCTTTACTAGAGTTTTCAATTTGGGGTTCATTATCGTTATTTTTTTCATGACCGACTTTTCTTCTTCTCTCAAAGGAATGATATGTTGAAATATTGTTTCATCATAAGCTTTCAAATCATCAAAGATCCATGCGAACACATCAAGATATTCTTTAAACAATGAAACATATTGATCAACCTCTTCGATGCTGAAATCAAGTCTCAGGTTGACATATTTCGGGGAAATGTCAGTTCCAATATTGATCTTTATTGTTTCTTGAACCTTTCGAAGTGAAATTTCTTACAAGAGATTCTTAGCATGATAATTTTTTGTAAAAAGAGACTCAAATTGAATACAATCTTTCGGGATAGTAGATATGTGATTATCTTCATCATCATCATCGTTCAACAAAAAAAATTCCAACTGTTCATCATTCTCAAACACTTGCAAATATTCCAAGTTATCAGGTACAGAAGGTTAGAATACTCTTTCTACCTGAAAAGACATTTTTCTTTTCATATCATCTAGATTTGACAATGAGGCCGCTAAAGCCAATGAATCTGCCTTTTGATTCTTGTCCCTTGGAATGAAAGAAATGTTGAAAGAGATGAAAGATTTCATCCGTTTGTTAACTCTTTTGAAATATAACTTGAGTTTTTCCTTCTTTATTTTATACCTCTAGGTGACTTGATTAATTACCAACTCGGATTCACCAGTCACAAGTATATGTTTTATCTTCATTTCTTATGCAAGAATCATCCCCTGAATCAAATCTTCATATTTCGCTTCATTATTAGTACATGCAAATTCAAGTCTGATAGCATGTGGGTGAATAATCTTACCTGGACTTACAAGGAAAACTCCAACTCCACTTCTAGAGCTTGAACAAGCTCCATCGAATGACATCCTCCAGTAACCTTCAAACAAATTATCTTGATCCTCCATGTCTTGAATTTGGTCCAGCATTTCAATGTGTTCCATATCTAGGATAGCATAATTTCCAATCCCAGCATCTATATAGTCTTCCATTAATTCAGTATCCTTCTCTTTTAAAGATAATGGTTTCATGTGTTCACAGGGTACCTTAATAATTTCTCCTTCTTTGTCTGGAAGCATCATGCAACTTCCATCGTTCATTATATGTCCCCCGATTATACATGGCCAATCTCTTCCCAACACAAATCCAGATGCAGGAGGAAGGTCTACCACAATGATATTGAAAACTATGATAATATGGGGAGCCGCCGTGATCCAAGCATAAAATTCCTTGATTTCTCCATAAGCTGACACTTTTCTAGAATCAATTCCATATATATTTTCACCAGTCTTGTAATATTTAGTAAATCTCATGCCCAATTCCTCCATGAATGCCAATGGAATAATATTATTGGTATTTTCTGTATCAACTAAACAATTATGAAGTGCAACATCGAAATTTTCAATTGAAATATAAAAGGGAGGAATTTTACCTCTCATCTTGGCAGTTGATTTTTATGGATTTGTTTCGGACTTGTGAGAACAACCTCTTCTTTTTCAGACGGATCATCCAATAATCTCATAATGTTTTCCCTTTCTTGGGGATTCTTCACCACTTCAGTAAAAGGAATAGTTATCCTTAATTTATTTAAGTCCTCTACAACATTGTATGTCATTTGAGCGGAGCTTGGCATTAGGTGTTGCTTCTTACTTCCAATGTTATCTGTCATTTTCTCATTTTCCCTTTCCTCATTCATTTTTTCTTTATCTTTTTGGTTTTCCTTTTCAGAATCATTTTTATTCTTGGATATATTTACAAATCCTCTTGTCTGAGCATCTCAATAATACACCATCATAGTTCCTTCTGAACAATATATGAGAAATCAATGCACATTTATTTGACTTCGTTTTCAACGTTCTTTTCTCTTTAGGGCTTATGGGAACTAGAAATTGCCCAGACCTCAAATAGAATACAATGTCTCTGTACCATTATGAATCGACCAATGGTTCTCTTACTGAAATTGAAATCATTCTGTCCATAGAATCGCTATTTGTGATGAGCTTACATAAACCATGTCCTTTGACAACCTTCAAAGGTTTAATATCAATATCATATTCTTGGATTTTTTCCAGCCAGTTAGCCCATTTTCCTTCTCTTAATTGTTGATTCAAAAGCATATTCACTAGTGAGGATGGGACATAAGCAATTAATGAGAATTTAGTATGTATGTATGAAATTGCACCACTGCTTTCACAAGAACCAGGGCTTCTTTTTCTAGTTCTGAATACCTAAATTCGTAATCGTGAAGGGTTTTTCACATGAAAATGATTGGGATTTAATCACCCTTGGTATTCCTTTGAGTAACAACAAATGCAACAATCGTTTCTGTAGCACACGAATAAATGATGAAATACCTTTAAAAATATGGTATAATCAGGACTGAAGCTACGGTGATCTCTCTTTTGATATTATTGAAAGAATCTTGTGTATCCACTGTCCATTCAAACCTTTTTTACTTTTTCAACAATAGATTGATTGGATTCACAATACTTGCATAATCAAGGACAAATCCTCGCACAAAGTTGATATTACCAAAGAATGATTGAACTCCTTTCTCAGATGATGGGGCATTGAGTTCATTTATGCCTTTGAGTCTTTCTAGATCTATATAAATCCCTTCCTTGCACACAATATGACCTAATAGTTTTCCTTGAGTTACAAAAAATAAACATTTCTTTTGATTTAGTGAAACAACATATACTATGCATCTGTCAAAAACTTTCCTTAAGTGGTGAATGTGATCACCCCTTGTTTTTAATGCATTTTCAATTCATCTTGATAGTCTTCCATGAATTTCTCTATGAACCCATTGTAAGCATGATCCATGGCCCTTTGAAATGTGTCTCCTGCATTCTTCAAACCAAAAGGCATCCTAGCATACGCATATGTCTCCCAAGGTGTTATGAATGTTGTCTTTTATCTGTCTTCTTCAGCAGCCAAGACTTGATTATATCCAGAAAAACCATCCAACATGGACATACAAGTTGATCTCATGACTTGTTGGATAAGAAAATCCACTTTAGGTAAATGATAGTTATCTTTTACACTTGCTTTGTTAAGATCCCTGAAATCCACACACATTCGGATTTCCCCGGTATTCATTCTTACTATCACAGGGTTTGAAAGCCAATACGAGTGTCTAATGGGATATATTAATTTTGTCAATTCAACCTTTACCAGAGGTTTCAATTTGGGATTCATAGTCCTTATTTTTTTCTTGACCGACTTTTCTTTTTCTCTCAAAGGAATGATATGTTGAAATATTGTTTCATCATAAGATTTCAAATCATCATAAGTCCATGAGAACACATCAATATATTCTTAAAACAATGCAACATATTGATCAACCTCTTCATTGATGCAATCAAGTCCGAAGTTGACATATTGCGGGGAACTGTCAATTACAATTTTGATCTTTCTTGTTTCTTGAACCTTTCGAAGTGAAATTGCTTCCAGGAGATTCTTAGAATGATCATTTTTTGTAAAAAGAGACTCAAATTGAATACAATCTTTCAGGACCATAGATATGTGATTATCTTCATCATCATCATTGTTCATCAAAAACATTTCCAACTATTCATCATTCTCAAAAAATTGCAAATATTCCAGGTTATCAGATACAGAAGGTCGAAATGCTCTTTCTACCTGAAAAGACATTTTTCTTTTCATATAATCTGTATTTGAAAATGAGGCCACCAAAGCCAATGAATCTTCCTTTTGATTCTTGTCCCTTGGAATGAAAGAAATGTTTAAAGATCTGAAAGATTCCATCAATTTGTTAACTCTTTTGAAATATAACTTGAGTCTTTACTTCTTTATTTTATACCTCTGGGTGACTTGATTAGTTACCAACTCAGAGTCACTAGTCACAATTAGATGCTCTATCTTCATTTCTTGTGCAAGAATCATCCCTTGAATCAAAGCTTCATATTCCACTTCATTTTTAGTACATGCAAATTCAAGTATGATATAAAGTGGGTGAATAATCTTTCCTAGACTTACAAGGACAATTCCAACTCCACTTCTAGAGCTTGAACAAGCTCCATTGAATGACATCCTCCAATAACCTTCAAACAGATGATCTTGATCCTCCGTGTCTTGAATTTTCTCCAGGATTTCAATGTGTTCCATATATAGGATAGCATAATTTCGAATCGCAACATCTATATAGTCTTCCATTAATTAATTATCCTTATTTTTCAAAGAGAAGGGTTTCCCGGGTTCACGGGGTACCTTAATCATTTCTCCTTCTTTGTCTGGCAGCATCATGTAACTTCCATCGTTCATTATATATCCCCCAATCATACATGACCAATCTCTTCCCAACACAACTCCATATGTGGTAGGAAGGTCTACCACATTCATATTGAAAACTGTGATAATATGGGGAGCCTAGGTGATCTAAGCATAAAAGTCCTTTATTTCTCCATAAGATGGCACTTGTCTAGAATCGATTGCATATATACTTTCACCAGTTTCATAATATTTAGTAAATCTCATGCCCAATGCCTCCATGAATGCTAGTGGCATAATATTATTGGTCATTCCTATATCAACTAAACAATTATAAAGTGCAACATCATAATTCTCAATTGAGATATAAAAGGGAGGAATTTTACCTCTCAACTTGGCAGTTGATTTGTTCTGGATTTGTTTCGGAATTGTGACAATAACCTCTACTTTTTCAGACAAATCATCCAATAATCTCATAATGTTTTCCCTTTGTTGGGAAATCTTCACCACTTCAGTAAAAGAAATAATTATCCTTAATTTACTTAATTCCTCTACGACATTGTATGTCACATGAGCAGAGATTGGCATCGGCTATTTCTTACTTCCAACGTTATCTGTCATTTTCTCATTTTCCCTTTTCTCATTCATTTTTTCTTTATCTTTTTTGTTTTCCTTTTCATGATCATTTTTATTCTTGGATCTATATACATGGACGTCTCACATTTGTCCATTTGTACAGTTTTTGAACTTTCATCAGGTGAATAGTATTTCTCTTGCTCAACCATTTTCTCATCATATACATCATCCAAAATGACTGCATTGGGAGTAGGATTCCTAGGAACTCTTGGTCTTTGAAGATTGTCCATGTTTTCAAACCTCACTCTATTGTCTTGGGGATGGTTCCTTCTTTTCTCTAGGGCCGACATTCTTGGATTTGCCACATAATTATCCCCCCTTCTTAGAATGGTTATTTCATTCTTCATTTTCTTGATATTTCTATTAATTTGTGCAATTTCAATTCTTTTCTTGGTTTCTTGTGTCGCAACAAGGTCTACCTTCACATCTGGTATGGTTCCCTTGAAAAATCCTCCTCTAATTGTTTGATTTTGGGTTGGTCATGGCTTGAATTCTTTGTTCTTTATTGAAGTAGAAGATCCTTGACTATCAATACTTGATCCTCCCATATGTATTTGTACTTTTCCCAGTATAATGTCGATGTCAACACTCGTTTCAATCATAATTTCTTCCATCTCAGTGGATTTAGTCGTTGCTTCTTCCAAGGTATACATCTAGGATGTTCTAATAGAATATTTTACATTCAGGGGCATTGCATTCTTATAGTAGTTGAGTATGAATGGATCATTCGGTCTTTTATCTTTAGGAATCTTACTCAATGTTTTATTGAACCATAGATTAAAATATTGTATTCTTTCATTTTTCCTCAAACCAATTTGGGTGATATCAGTGAGAACGGTATGATAAGAAATTGGAGGGGAAAACATAGTCAAGAACATGGCTTTGAGGCCATTAAATGAGAAAATTGATCTGTTGGGAAATGTCATATACCATTCATACACTCTCCTTGATAAGGTTTGCAGAAATAACCTTACCATGACATCGTCATACTCAACATGATGAAAATCACAAACATCAAGAAATAAGTGAAGGTGCCTCTTTTCATCAATTGTTCCATCTCCAGAAAATTCCTTTAGGGTACCCTTAGGGCGAATAGGGAGGTCATGTTTCTCACCTAGAAGATTCAAAGGGGATATCTTATTCTTATTTGATTTCCAAACCTTAGGTTCTCTTGATTTCTTGCAGCATCTCTTCCACCTCCTTATATCTCCTCATGTGGTTCTTCTCACGATTGTTCATTTCATTCTGCCATATCTAGAGAGGTTCCGAGAATATAATTTCCACTTCTCAAAATACATAGTTTCTTTCTTTTACTTCTGGTAATGGGTCCCTTGTATTCATCCAACTTCAATCCCGACCTTGTCCTTGTGATGCTCTAGCTAGCCTTTGGTTTCTTCGGTCTTGTCACTCATATCTCCTCTGTCTTCTTCATGGACTAAGATATGCCAAGACCTTTCTAATTCTTCTCGGGTCTCTATTGTCGTCATTATTACCAGATTGTATGGCTAATGTAAAATTCTTTGTTGATTGTTTAATCCAATTTCCAGGTGTGGTTGGTTAGCCTGGGGAAAATCCATATATTTCTCAAAAACATTCCAAACCAGATTCCAAATTTTGGTTCATTCCCTAGTATGGTCGCCAAAAATGTTGACTCTTGAACCTGTTAGGACTGAAACAGAAACCTCACGAGGATGTAAATCCCCCTTTGTTTTTATAGAGGTGGTACTCCTTTTTAATATTTTTTTAGGACTGTAAATTTTTAGAATATGGGACTTTACAGAAGTTCGACGTGGTAATCAAAGAAAAATAAAGATTGGAAGAAAAACAAAAGGAAGAGTTTTTTTTTTTCTATTTAGAGAAAGTTCTTGAGAAAAGACCAGGAACCACACACTTCTTACATTTAAATCATATTAGCAAAATTTACTGACATCCATCATAGTTAAAGTAAAGATTATTGATCACATAAAATAAAAAGAAGATGATATTCATGCATAAGATAATTTTAACAAAGTGGACACATGGGAAGCTAAAATAAAGATAAAGATAGATCAATCTCAAATACTTTATACTCAAAACTCATAGTTACAAAGTTTGTGGTGTGTAAAAACATCCAGAACCAGAGTTTGTGGTGTGCAAACAATTGACAATTAGATCAGAGAAAAAACATGTAAGAGAACTAGACATGGGGCAAACCTGGGCATTCATCCTGGCGAAGTCGGAAGACAAAAGCATGGCAACAAGTCAATCGTTGAATTTTCTTAGGTTCGCTTGAAAGGGAGTCATGTAGGACGTCCAAAGGCTTGTTGAGGGTGGACTGGTAGTGTTGTTTCTCTGTCAAATCCTTTCTCATCTCGAAGATCAAGACCAGGTGGTCTTCCGTAAGCCTGCAAGAGCTGGGAGCTAGGTGAGCCTATTCATCAGCTTCATTGTCTGCCTTGTTTTTTCCAGGGTCTTCATCCATGGTAGCAGTGGGGAAATCATTTGCAGTGACAGACTCCATGGTAGTATCCTCTTCATTAGTGGCAACTGAATTTTGTCCTAAGTGTTCTTCCTGAAGAGGGATTTCCTCTTCCACAATGCATCTTGTCTCAGATGGATCCTAGAAAGGGGTGGTGGTGCAAGTGGTCGGTCAATGCTCCAAGGCATTTGATGGCAAGAAAGGTAGAATTTCCTCCCAGTTGGGCGAAATTTCTTATTCCACCGGGAAGCCTACATGCAGACCCTCTATGCTTGAAGGACGGGGCTCTGGTTGAGCCTCTTCATACCAATTCTAACTAGAAGAAGGTGGGTGGTCCAAGCTACCACCTAGGATGAGAGCTAAAGAGGTTGGTCCCAAGCGTCTTTGTCTGTCAAACCAACTGTAATAGGATGGCCCTTACCGGGGATTTCCTCTCTTGCGAGGCATGTCTAAGCAGAGCACAGGGTGAATGGAATCAATAGTGGTGTGAGCCAGGGCATGGAGAAAAACAAGCAGAATGAGACAGTGAACAGTGGTCGAATGCCTGATATAGAACCCCCCATAGGAAAAAAATACCTGGTGGATAGAGGATTTAATGGCTTTGGCAGCCATTAGTGCAAGAGTAATGGGAATTATCGGTTTTATACTGATGCTGAGGAGATGATCTTGAGTCTCCATTAAGGCCCATCGCACTAAACCTTGGCATTCATGTAAATTAGATATCGCCACTGGACATGGGAGGAGGGTGGTGGCGAGGGGCTTTAACTTCCCTCATATCCACCCCATCTGATGACGTGTGTACTCAAGTGTCACCACATCTGGAGAATATTATATATTTTTTAAATAAAAAAAGATATTAATTATATTTTTTTAATAAAAGAAGATATTAACTTATTTGATAATTAAAGTTTTTTTTATTTAAAAAAATTTGATCTATATTTTTTTTTAAATAAAAGAAGACATTGATTATATTTTTTTTAATAAAAGAAGATATTAATTTAAAAGTGTTTTATTTGATATTTAAAGAAATTTGATCTTGATAACTCTTAATAAGAATTTTAATGAATTTGTGATAATTTATTATCCATTTAAATAATATTTTTTTTTAATAAATACAAAACATTAATTTTAAATGGATTTATTTGATATTTAAAGTTTTTTTTGGTATGTAAAGAGATTTGATCTTCATAAATTTTAAATTAGGATTATAATGAATGTTTTTTTTTTTTAATTTAAATTTATTTATTTTGACAATATTGATATTTGATAAATTTAAATATATATATATATATTATTTTTTGAATCGAGTAGGTCTTAATTTTCTATTTTTAATTCATTATTAAATGGATTAATGAATCAAGAGTGAGTAAAACTAGACTTATAAACCCATTGCCCATTTCTTAGGTAAAAACATGGATTAACATTTTTAAGAGTATCTACTCTAAAGTAGTTTATCAATCAACATTCACATGAAAGAATTGATCTACTTTCTCTTATATTTTCATTTTCCATTAAATCCCTACTTTTGTATATCATGATGTCCATCTTTGGATTTTGTTTAGGTTTCTTTATAGTTATTAGAGTATCCTTGCTTATTTTAAGAGGTTCTTCTATTAGAAATGTTTGTCCTCCTAATTTTATATTAATAGTGCCCTTCATTAGTGTAAAAAATCAATTGTGGCATGGTAGCCCTATTGAGGTTTTTTATTCTATGAACCTCATAAATCTAAGTTAAACATGAACCACTAACTCATTAACCCCAACCAACTACCATGAAACCTTTAATATCTAACCCATTACCCCTTAACTCAATAACTTAAAATAGCCCCAATCACTAATGTACTAAACCTTGGCTACCAATCCACAATGCCCCACTAACCAAACAACTAATATGTCCTAATCACTAACCCATTAACTCTCACTACACTTATTATTA
The DNA here is from genome assembly GCA_009831015.1 of Picea engelmannii. Classification (NCBI taxonomy): domain Eukaryota; kingdom Viridiplantae; phylum Streptophyta; class Pinopsida; order Pinales; family Pinaceae; genus Picea; species Picea engelmannii. Next base: position 363,522 of record ML784381.1, on the reverse strand, counting down.
TATAATAATTAATATTGATATTAAAATGATATGACCAATAATTACTACCATAATAATATTAATATGTTAAATTTACTTAACACACTAATATGTTTACATTAACTATATTTTTAATTAATTTTTAAGGATGGAATGAAAGATCTATAAAATCTAACTAAAATTTATAGATCTTAATTAGAACTAACCATGTTCATAAAATTTATAGATCTTAACTAGAACTAACCATGTTCATAACTTAGTAATGAATTTATATAGATAACAATGGTAATATAATTTTGAATAATAATGCATTTAAATTTAAAAAGTAGTTATTAGATTAAATTAAATAGTGTTAATTTTTGGAAAGATGTTCTAGACCATTTAAAAAACAAATTGTAAATATGTAATGGCATCGAAGCTGGATTGAAGACATCATTCTCATTCGACTATTATGAGCAGTTTGGGTAGATAATTGATTTAGCCTTTATTTATGGCTTAACATAACGTTGATGCATGCCTCCATGAACCAAACTTAATACTTTTAAGTTCTGGATTGCATCAGTTGTATTACAATCGAGATGTTTTAGCAAGAGATATGTCTATTTATTTAAAACGTTTCCAAGGCAATGCTTAAGGGAACGAGCTTCAGGCATTATTTGATTTTCCTGCAGTTTTTTCGGATCTCTCCGTTATATCCGATGAGAGGTTTGATGTTCCCCATCTTCACCATGCCAACGGAAAAATCATTGAAGAAGGGCTGTGGCGAATAATAAATCTATGTTGGAATCTATGTTGAAAATAGGTTAAGTATTTCATATTAGTCGATCATACTTGGACATAGGATAAATTAAATTCTTAGGGGCTTGAAATCCGCGATAGGTTTGACTGTCATAATCTAGATCATGGATCTTTAGGTGCAAAATGGATATTGCAGAACTTGGAAGATAAAAACTTGAACCTGTGAATCTGCGGTTGCGAGAATGGTTAAGTATATTATAAAAAAGTAGTCATTCAGACTCATGATATGGGAACATGGATGGAGGTGAAGACCAACGAGTCTGCCAACCTGCGAACCCACCGTTTTTTGAAAAATGACTAAGTATAGTAACTAGAAAGGGAAAAGAGAAGGGAGAAAAGAAAAGGGGAATGAGGATATGTATAGAACAGGGAAATGAAATGGAGAAAGGATGTTGGGAAAATATAAAGGGAAATAAAAAATTCAGAAACGAGAATTGATCTCAACAACTGGCTCCAACTGTGGGATGATAACCCCCTATGGGTTGTCAAGAATCGATAATATTTATGACTAGGTGATTCCATCCATTGGGCTATGGAGTCAAGGTAAGAATATACAAAATAAAAATAAAAAATTATGTATAAGGAAAATGAGAAAGTTTTAGGTGAAGAAACTTTTCAAATGTTGCTCATTGATGGGAAACATCAATCTTTTACCCTTCATGTATTTGAGCATATAAGAATTAAAACCCAGGATCTTATCAATGATGTATGGTCCAATCCAAAGTGCTTCAAACTTTGTATGCATCGATGGTTTCTCCTTGGATTTGTTCCAGAGTAACACCAGCTGTCCCTTTTGAATTTTTTTTATAGTTGCATTCTGATCAAAATATATTTTGAAACTTTTTTGTCTCTGATAAGTTCTATTCAGGGATTTTCTTCATCCTTCTTCTACTTTCAACAACTGGTTGATCCTTCTTTGTATGGATGAACTCTCTTCTACATCTTCTATATTAACGACAAAAGTCAAATCATTGAGTTCAAGGCTGATTGGAATTTTTTCTTCTTTCCCGTAAACCAATGTATACAGATACATCCTAGTGTTATATTTTGGAGTCGTTCTTCTCTCCCACAACGTGTCAGTCAACTTTAAGTGCCAATTCCTTTGGTTCTTGTCAATAGTTTTCTTTAAAATATGAATGCGTGTCTTATTTATGGACTCTGCAAGACCATTTCCTTGTGAATAATAATTTGATGATTTCCCCATACTAATTCCATATTCTCCATAGAATTTTGTAAATTTTGAATCGATGAAAATTAAACCATTATTAATGATAAATTTGTCTGGGACACCGAATCTTGACAAAATATTATCTTTGAGGAACTTGATTAACTCTTCAAAATTGACACTTTTTAATACCACTAATTCTGGCCACTTCGTAAAATAATATATAGCATTGAGAATGTACATATGTCCCTTGCTTGACTTTGGATTTATTGACCCAACAACATCAAGTCCCCATTGGGAGAATGGTTGTTCTACAGTTATAGGTTGTAACAACATCAAAGATCTCTTCATTTTCCCTAAACATTATTGGCAAGATACACACTTTCTTATTATGGCATATGAGTCTCTAAAAATTGATGGCCAATAAAATATAGCTCTCATTATCTTATGGGCGGTGGACATAGCTACAAAATTCCCCCCTGCATATCCCTTCATGGAATTCCCTCACTAGTTATTGAGCATTTTTTTCATCAACACATCTCAGTAATACACCATCATAGTTCCTTATGAACAGTATATGAGAAATCAACACATATTGATTTGACTTCATCTTCAATGTTCTTCGCTCTTTAGGGATCATGGTAACTGGAAACTGCTCGAACCTCAAATAGAATACAATGTCTCCATACCATTATGAATCGGCCTATGCTTCTCCTACTGCAATTGAAATCATTCCATCCATAGAATCGCTATTTGTGATGATCTTACATAAACCATGTCCTTTAACAAGCTTCAAAGGTTTAATCTCAATATCATATTCTTGGATCTTTGCTAGCCAGTTAGCCCATTTTCCTTCTCTCAATTATTGTTTCAAAATCATATTCACTAGTGAGGATGGGACATAAGCAATTACATGAGAATTTAGTATGTACGCCTGAAAGTCCGCCACTACTTTCAAAAGAACTAGGGATTGCTTTTCTAGTTCTGAATACCTCAATAAATAATCCTGAAGGGTTTTTCTCGCAAAACTAATTGGGAGTTCTTCACCCTTGGTTTTCCTCTGAGTAAGAACAGATGAAACAATGATTTTGGTAGCGAACGAATAAATGATGAAATACCTTTGAAAATATGGGATAATGAGGACTGGAGCTGTGGTGATCTCTCTTTTGATATTATTGAAAGCATCTTGTGTATCCGCTATCCATTCAAACCTTTTGTCCATTTTCAACAATAGATTGATTGGCTTCACAATACTTGCATAATCAGGGACCAAAGAATGATTAAACTCCTTTCTTAGATGATGGGGCATTGAGTTCATTTATATATTTGACTCTTTCTAGATCTATATAAATCCATTCCTTGCACACAATATGACCCAATATTTTTCCTTGAGTTACAACAAATAAACATTTCTTTTGATTTAGTGAAACAACATATAATATGCATGTGTAAAAGTATTTCCTTAAGTGGTGAATGTGATCACCCCTTGTTTTTGAATGCATTTTCAAGTCATCTTGATAGTCTACCATGAATTTCCATATCAACCCATTGAAAGCATGATCCATGGCTCTTTTAAATGTGGCTCTTGCATTATTCAAACAAAAAGGCATCCTAGCATATGCATATGGCTCCCAACATGTTATCAATGTTGTCATTTCTCTGTCTTCCTCAATAGCCAAGACTTGATTATATCCATAAAAACCATCCAACATGGACATACAATATGATCTCATGACTTGCTGGATAAGAAACTCCATGTTAGGTAAATGATAGTTATATTTTACACTTTCTTTGTTAAGATCCCTGAAATCCACACACATTCGAATTTCCCCGGTCTTCTTTCTTATTATCATAGGGTTTGAAATCCAATAGGAGTGTCTAATGGGATGTATTAATTTCTCCAATTCAACCTTTACCTGAGGTTTCAATTTGGAGTTCATTATCGTTATTTTTTTCTTGACCGACTTTTCTTCTTCTCTCAAAGGAATGATATGTTGAAATATTGTTTCATCATAAGCTTTCAAATCATCAAAGATCCATGCGAACACATCATGATATTCTTTAAACAATGCAACATATTGATCAACCTCTTCGATGTTGAAATCAAGTCTCAGGTTGACATATTTCGGGGAACTGTCAGTTCCAATATTGATCTTTATTGTTTCTTGAACCTTTCGAAGTAAAATTTCTTACAGGAGATTCTTAGCATGATATTTTTTTGTAAAAAGAGACTCAAATTGAATACAATATTTTGGGACAATAGATATGTGATTATCTTCATCATCATCATCGTTCAACAAAAACAATTCCAACTATTCATCATTCTCAAACACTTGCAAATATTCCAGGTTATCGGGTACAAAAGGTCAAAATACTCTTTCTACCTGAAAAGGCATTTTTCTTTTCATATCATCTAGATTTGACAATGAGGCCGCTAAAGCCAATGAGTCTGTCTTTTGATTCTTGTCCCTTGGAATGAAAGAAATGTTGAAAGAACTAAAAGATTTCATCCATTTGTTAACTCTTTTGAAATATAACTTGAGTTTTTCCTTCTTTATTTTATACCTCTGGGTGACTTGATTAATTACCAACTCGGAGTCACCAGTCACAAGTATATGTTTTATTTTCATTCATTGTGCAAGAATCATCCCCTGAATCAAATCTTCTTATTTCGCTTCATTATTAGTATATGCAAATTCATGTCTGATAGCATGTGGGTGAATAATCTTACCTCGACTTACAAGGACAACTCCAACTCCACTTCTAGAGCTTGAACAAGCTCCATCGAATGACATCCTACAGTAACATTCAAACAAATTCTCTTGATCCTCTGTGTCTTGAATTTGGCCCAGGATTTCAATGTGTTCCATATCTAGGATAGCATAATTTCCAATCCCAGCATCTATATAGTCTTCCATTAATTAATTATCCTTCTTTTTTAATGATAAGGGTTTCATGTGTTCATGGGGTACCTTAATCATTTCTCCTTCTTTGCCTAGAAGCATCATGAAACTTCCATCGTTCATTATATGTCCCCCAATTATACATGACCAGTTATCCTTAATTTACTTAAGTCCTCTACAACATTGTATGTCATCTGAGCGGAGCTTGGCATCGGGTGTTGCTTCTTACTTCCAACGTTATCTGTCATTTTCTCATTTTCCCTTTTCTCATTCGTTTTTTATTTATCTTTTTGGTTTTCCTTTTCAAAATCACTTTTATTCTTGGATATATTTACAAATCCTCTTGTCTGAGCATCTCAGTAATACACCATCATAGTTTCTTCTGAACAATATATGAGAAATCAACACACATTTATTCGACTTTCTTTTCAACGTTCTTTGCTATTTAGGGATCATGGTAATTGGAAATTGCCCAGACCTCAAATAGAATACAATGTCTCCATACCATTATGAATCAACCAATGGTTCTCCTACTGAAATTGAAATCATTCCATCCATAGAATCGCTATTTGTGATGAGCTTACATAAACCATGTCCTTTGACAACCTTCAAAGGTTTAATCTCAATATCATATTCTTGGATTTTTTCTAGTCAGTTAGCCCATTTTCCTTCTCTCAATTGTTGATTCAAAAGCATATTCACTGGTGAGGATGTGACATAAGCAATTAATGAGAATTTAATATGTACGTCTGAAAGTGCGCCACTGCTTTCACAAGAACCAGGGCTTGTTTTTCTAGTTCTGAATACCTAAATTCAAAATCATGAAGGGTTTTTCTCATGAAAATGATTGGGATTTATTCACCCTTGGTATTCCTCTGAGTAACAACAGATGCAACAATCGTTTCTGTAGCGAACGAATAAATGATGAAATACCTTTGAAAATATGGGATAATCAGGACTAGAGCTATGGTGATATCTCTTTTGATATTATTGAAAGCATATTGTGTATTTGTTGTCCATTCAAACCTTTTTTCCTTTTTCAAAAATAGATTGATTGGATTTACAATACTTGCATAATCAGGGACAAATCTTCGCACAAAGTTGATCTTACCAAAGAACGATTGAAATCCTTTCTCATATGATGGGGCATTGAGTTCATTTATTCTTTTGAGTCTTTCTGGATCTATATAAATCCCTTCCTTGCACACAATATGACCTAATAGTTTTCCTGGAGTTACAAAAATTAAACATTTATTTTGATTTAGTGAAACAACATATAATATGCATCTGTCAAAAACTTTCCTTAAGTGGTGAATGCGATCACCCCCTTTTTTTTAATTCATTTTCAATTCATCATGATAGTCTTCCATGAATTTCTCTATGAACCCATTGTAAGCATGATCCATGGCACTTTGAAATGTGGCTCCTGCATTATTCAAACCAAAAGGCATCCTAGCATATGCATATGTCTCCCAAGGTGTTATGAATGTTGTCTTTTCTCTGTCTTCCTCAGCAGCCAAGACTAGATTATATCCAGAAAAACCATCCAACATGGACATACAAGTTGATCTCGTGACTTGCTGGATAAGAAAATCTACTTTAGGTAAATGATAGTTATATTTTAAACTTTCGGATTTCCACACACATTCGGATTTCCCCGGTCTTCATTCTTATTATCATAGGGTTTGAAAGCCAATAGGAGTGTCTAATGGGATATATTAATTTCTTCAATTCAACCTTTACCAGAGGTTTCAATTTGGGATTCATCATCCTTATTTGTTTCTTGACCGACTTTTCTTTTTCTCTCAAAGGAATGATATGTTGAAATATCGTTTCATCATAAGCTTTCAAATCATCATAGGTCCATGCAAACACATCAAGATATTCTTAAAACAATGCAACATACTCATCAACCTCTTTGATGATGCAATCAAGTCCCAAGTTGAGATATTGTGGGGAACTGTCAGTTCCAATATTGATCTTTGTTGTTTCTTGAACCTTTCGATGTGAAATTGCTTCCAAGAGATTCTTATAATGATCATTTTTTGTAAAAAGAGACTCAAATTGAATACAATCTTTCAGGACAGTAGATATGTGATTATCTTCATCATCATCATTGTTCATCAAAAACATTTCCAACTGTTCATCATTCTAAAAAAAATTCAAATATTCCAGGTTATCATATATAGAAGGTCAGAATACTCTTTATACATGAAAATACATTTTTCGTTTCATATAATCTATATTTGACAATGAGGCCACCGACGCCAATGAATCTTCCTTTTGATTCTTGTCCCTTGGAATGAAAGAAATGTTTAAAAAGATGAAAGATTCCATCAATTTGTTAACTCTTTTGAAATATAGCTTGAGTCTTTCCTTCTTTATTTTATACCTCTAGGTGACTTGATTAATTACCAACTCATAGTTGCCAGTCACAATTAGATGGTCTATCTTCATTTCTTATGCAAGAATCATCCCTTGAATCAAAGCTTCATATTCCGCTTCATTTTTAGTACATGAAAATTCAACTATGATAGGATGTGGGTGAATAATCTTATCTAGACTTACAAGGACAATTCCAACTCCACTTCTAGAGCTTGAACAAGCTCCATCGAACGACATCCTCCAATAACCTTCAAACAGATGCTCTTGATCCTCCATGTCTTGAATTTTCTCCAGGATTTCAATGTGTTCCATATATAGGATAGCATAATTTTCAATCCAAACATCTATATAGTCTTCCATTAATTCATTATACTTATTTTTGAAAGAGAAGGGTTTCCTGGGTTCACGGGGTACCTTAATCATTTCTCCTTCTTTGCTTGGCAACATCGTGTAACTTCCATCATTCATTATGTATCCCCCGATCATACATGACCAATCTCTTCCCAACACAACTCCATATGTGGTAGGAAGGTATACCACATTGATATTGAAAACTGTGATAATATGGAGAGCCTAGGTGATCCAAGCATAAAAGTCCTTTATTTCTCCATAAGCTAGCACTTGTCTAGAATTGATTGCATATATACTTTCACCAGTTTCATATTATTTAGTAAATCTCATGCCCAATGCCTCCATGACTTCTAGTGGCATAATATTATTAGTCGTTCCCATCTCAACTAAACAATTATAAAGTGCAACATCATAATTCTCAATTGAGATATAAAAGGGAGGAATTTTACCTCTCAACTTGGCAATTGATTTGTTCTGGATTTGTTTCGGAATTGTGACAATAACCTCTACTTTTTCAGACAAATCATCCAATAATGTCATAACGTTTTCCCTTTGTTGGTAAATCTTCACCACTTCAGTAAAAGCAACAATTATCCTTAATTTACTTAAGTCCTCTATGACAATGTATGTCATCTGAGCGGAGATTGGCATCGGGTGTTTCTTACTTCCAACACTATCTGTCATTTTCTCATTTTCCCTTTTCTCATTCGTTTTTTCTTTATCTTTTTGGTTTTCCTTTTCATAATCATTTTTATTCTTGGATCTATTTACATGGACGTCTCACCTCTGTCCATCTGTACAGTTTTGGAACTTTCATAACGTGAATAGTATTTCTCTTGCTCAACCATTTTCTCATCATATACATCATCCAAAATGACTGCACTGGGAGTAGGCTTCCTAGGAACTCTTGGTCTTTGCAAATTATCCATGTTTTCAATCCTCACTCGATTTTCTTGGGGAGGGTTCCTTCTTTTCTCTGGGCCCAACATTCTTGGATTTTCCACATAGTTATCCCCCCTTCTTAGTATGGTTATTTCATTCTACATTTGCTTGATAGTTCTATTAATTTGTGCAATTTCAATTCTTTGTTTGGTTTCTTGTGTCGCAACAAGGTCTACCTTCACTTCTGGTATGGTTCCCTTGAAAAATCCTCCTCTAATTGTTTGATTTTGGGTTGGTCATGGCTTGAATTCTTCGTTATTTCTTGAACTAGAAGCTCATTGACTATCAATACTTAATCCTCCCATATTTCTTTGTACTTTTCCCAATATAATGTCGAGGTCAACACTCGTTTCAATGATAATTTCTTCCATCTCAGTGGCTTTAGTCATTGCTTCTTCCAAGGTATATATCTAAGATGTTCTAATAGCATATTTTACATTCGGGGGCATTGCATTATGATAGTAGTTGAGTATCAATGGGTCATTTGGTCTTTTATCTTCGGGAATCTTACTCAATGTTTTATTGAACCATAGATTAAAATATTGTATTCTTTCATTTTTCCTCAAACCAATTTGGGTGAAATCAGTGAGAAGGGTATGATAAGAAATTGGAGGGGAAAACATAGTCAAGAACATGGCTTTGAGGCCATTAAATGAGAAAATTGATCTGTTGGGAA
>ML784381.1:297771-339621 GCA_009831015.1 Picea engelmannii | reverse complement strand
GAACAATGATGATGATGAAGATAATCACATATCTACTGTCCTGAAAGATTGTATTCAATTTGAGTCTCTTTTTACAAAAAATGATCATTCTAAGAATCTCTTGGAAGCAATTTCACTTCGAAAGGTTCAAGAAACAACAAAGATCAATATTGGAACTGACAGTTCCCCACAATATCTTAACTTGGGACTTGATTGCATCATCAAAGAGGTTGATGAGTATGTTGCATTGTTTTAAGAATATCTTGATGTGTTTGCATGGACCTATGATGATTTGAAAGCTTATGATGAAACGATATTTCAACATATCATTCCTTTGAGAGAAAAAGAAAAGTCGGTCAAGAAACAAATAAGGATGATGAATCCCAAATTGAAACCTCTGGTAAAGGTTGAATTGAAGAAATTAATATATCCCATTAGACACTCCTATTGGCTTTCAAACCCTATGATAATAAGAATGAAGACCGGGGAAATCCGAATGTGTGTGGATTTCAGGGATCTTAACAAAGCAAGTGTAAAATATAACTATCATTTACCTAAAGTGGATTTTCTTATCCATCAAGTCACGAGATCAACTTGTATGTCCATGTTGGATGGTTTTTCTGGATATAATCTAGTCTTGGCTGCTGAGGAAGACAGAGAACATACAACATTCATAACACCTTGGGAGACATATGCATATGCTAGGATGCCTTTTGGTTTGAAGAATGCAGGAGCCACATTTCAAAGTGCCATGGATCATGCTTATAATGGGTTCATAGAGAAATTCATGGTAGACTATCATGATGAATTGAAAATGCATTAAAAAACAAGGGGTGATCACATTCACCACTTAAGGAAAGTTTTTGACAGATGCATATTATATGTTGTTTCACTAAATCAAAAGAAATGTTTAATTTTTGTAACTCCGGGAAAACTATTAGGTCATATTGTGTGCAAGGAAGGGATTTATATAGATCCAGAAAGACTCAAAGGAATAAATGAACTCAATGCCCCATCATCTGAGAAAGGATTTCAATCGTTCTTTGGTAAGATCAACTTTGTGTGAAGATTTGTCCCTGATTATGCAAGTATTGTAAATACAATCAATCTATTTTTGAAAAAGGAAAAAAGGTTTGAATGGACAACAAATACACAAGATGCTTTCAATACTATCAAAAGAGATATCACCATAGCTCTAGTCCTAATTATCCCATATTTTCAAAGGTATTTCATCATTTATTCGTTCTCTACAGAAACGATTGTTGCATCTGTTCTTACTCAGAGGAATACCAAGGGTGAATAAATCCCAATCATTTTCATGAGAAAAACCCTTCATGATTTTGAATTTAGGTATTCAGAACTAGAAAAACAAGCCCTGGTTCTTGTGAAAGCAGTGGTGCACTTTCAGACGTACATATTAAATTCTCATTAATTGCTTATGTCCCATCCTCACCAGTGAATATGCTTTTGAATCAACAATTGAGAGAAGGAAAATGGGCTAACTGACTAGAAAAAATCCAAGAATATGGACATTCATCCCTCTACTCTCATCTTGTTGACTATATTTTCCTCGTGTCTCTTGCATTCCTATGGACTCGGTACTTGATCTGATCTGATCTAGTTGTTGTTAGTTCTGCAAAATGTGGAGCCATTAAAAATTATCAATTTAACTAAATCAACAATCCACGAGAAATATGAACTAGTTTGGCTCAATAATTATATCAGAATTATCTTTTCTAGTTTCTTGGTGTTGCCACCATGAAAATTCTTAGACACGACCCAAGTTTTGAGAACTTAGCAAGCACTATATCATCGTGCAGAGATACATCGGGTGCAAAGTGGTTTGACGAAACCGCTTTTGTATAAGTTCTGATCTCACATGCTTCAATATGTCAAATCCACCATTCGTGGGAGGGGCGACGGTTAGTCGGATCACTCCATCTCATTCGCTCATACATCATAGCCATTTGAGTTAGGTGAACAATGCCATGTAATGAACTCAAAATGTTTAATCATTTGAATTCAATTAGCCGAGCATGGAAACCCATTGTACTTCTGCGCAAATCTGACAGGGATTCATGATTGAGGTTCTATAATTACCAACTCTCAGGTATGGAAGCATCATCTTATCCATCGGTGAGCAGTCTCCAAACTGGTTCGAACTTCTCATCTCTGAAAACATATCTCGGTGTCCACAAAACTGAGGTATATGGACCCAGTTAAATCCAATGAGACTGGTTATTCGGGCAACATGCAAAATTTTCCTACGAGTATGAAGGAAAAGGTAGTCGCACAGATACTAGCGACTAAATTTCACACAATACTTGTTACTGATTCGGGATTGGAAATCAGGCTGAATCCAATCAAGAGGGATCTGGTTATCAATAGACTAGCTTCTAAGAAGAAATGAAGAAAGTGACAGAAGAAAGAACCTATCGCTGAAGCGACTGAGAGTGTTAGAGAGAATCAACCGGTCTGGTTACATTCTTTAAAGGAGGAGCTAGCTAAGCTAAAATGAACCCTTAATACAATTGAATATATTTCAGGGATTTTTGGACAAACGATAGGAGAGGTAAGGAAGCTCTGGAGATGATAGACTTGTTCTTGTACAGTCTCTTTGAATAGGGCAATTGCTATTTTGAATCATCCCCTTTTGTAATTTTGGACTTTGAATGAATATATAAGAGCAAAAGAGGATTTTGTATTGTTTAAGACAAGATTCCACTGATGATGTTATGAATCATGTTTCCTTTAATATTATGTATCTTCTTGTAACTTATATTTCATTTTCAACTATTTGAATAAAACCCAGAATTCATCTCATTCGCTTGACTCATTTTCAATAATACTTCAATGCAGTTGTGTATTCCTCTTTCTTTGAATACTATGTAAAATTTTCTAATTAAACTCAGGCTCGTCGTCTTAATTAGATTTTCAGACGATTTTGCGCACATAAAAATTCAACCTGTGTACCTTTATTTATCATCCAAACGACTTTATAAGGTAAATCATGTTTCCGCACACCTGTATCTGCTATACATTTCCTCTTCGTTGCGCCAATAACTTGGGCGCACTACTTCTGTGTTGCGCGCCAATATCCTTTGTGCATTGTTTCTATATCACACTAGGATATTCCACATGCATTTCGATCTATTCATTGCACCATGCTAAAGTTCAATATGCCTTACTGCATGCAATAATCTGTATGCCCCACTGAATACTCTCTCGCTACCGCACACAACTACCTGCATGCACCCTTGCTTGCACTGTAGCGATAGAACACATACTCCTACTGGGTGTGCACCAACAAAATTCACTGGGCCTCACAATATTGTGCACACCACGTGCCCCTTTACTATGTGTATGCACTCCATGCAATGCTAAATTTAGCACATGCATCTCTACATATTATTCTTCCACGTGGTGGCTCAATTTTTCATAAACACAATATACTGTATACCATACTGTAATCGATACCATACTGTAATATCATGTCCATTCGTCTGGTTTGGCCCATTCAAGCTCAGTGTCGAAAACTGTCTCTCTGATACCATACTTTAACACACCCCGTCCACCCACTGAACGGGGAGTGTCACTTACTTAGACACTTAGCTTAGTTCTGACAACATAATGTAACACCTAGTATTCAATTGAGGTATGTCACATAACTTTTTTTTTTTATCTCTCTAAATACATATATACACACACAGGCATACATACATATTGAAATGCATGCAATTAAAGATATACATACAATTCTCTAGCGGAATCTTCACATATAAAAGATAAACAACAAGTCGTGTTATGTAAATATACAATTTTATACGATTTTCAGACTGATTTAATAGTGAACACAAACATGCAGTGTATACAGGGTATATCCTTAAACATAGGGACACGTATTCTCACACAAGCAATAAAACCCATAAAATAATACATAAATGACAATGCAGCATGGAATTCAACACATAACCAATAATTATCTTGGTAAGAATGTCACCAACTACTTGTAGACTATCCACAAACCTCCCAACCTTAGACTACACTATTCGTCACTCACAACAGTGAGTCACCCCCGAGCTAGGACTAGATTCCACCTGGGAAAGGGATTCCTAACTCGGATAAAGGTTCATGTTCAATCGGAAAGACTCCCTCTCAGGTGTTCACTCAACCACAACCTACAGCCTCTCCTTCCCCACATGCCTGTCCCATCCAAGGAAGTGTGCCCCTTCTCTGCTCAACCGTCCTTCGGTTGCCCCACTTCCCTTCCAGAGATTCAGCAATAGGTCAGACCGGAAGTCTCAGAGTGTTGTAGCTGCAATTTATCACCTTCATGAAATCGATCCTCAGCAATTCCCTCACTCATAGAATTGCTCATGGTCCTGACAACCCGCCTCTTCAATCAATCTCCCAAGATGACATGTACACCAAAAGGAATGGATATCAATCTGGTCGGGGTATGGTGGTAGGAAGATACGAGGTAGCTCAAGGACTGACAAAATGTATCATGGATACTGGTTCTCTGGTTGAAGGAAACAAAATGGTAAGATTCCCCTCTTCACAATGGTTGATCCCCCCAAAGGAACTAAGTGTCAACAATAAGTATGCATGTATCCAACTTGACACTTGTCATGTTGGAATCTACTCTGATACACTTGTCCCCTACTTTAGGACTTAGGATAAATTAATTATTCGTACTTTATGTTTTTAAGAAATATTAATATCATATTTCTTTTCGGATTTAAGCTCTCTATCTTAGCCTTGTTCTTAACTTTAGGCCTTCCCTTTCCCTATTTGGTGGAATCTACTCCCCCTTCTCTTTTATCATGGTCAGTCTGTGCGCAGTGATGTATTTTTATTAATCATGAGATATATACAAAATAGGTGCTCTAGCCTTTAACATCTAGGCGCGTTGGCCTAATTCCAAGACATAAGCATTCTGGCTTATAATACTAGCTCACTAGCCTATAATGCATATTATATACACAAAGGTTCGTTGACCTTAATATTGTGCAAAATTTAGTTACTACACGCGGTATTCGCTGACCTCAAGGTTGTGCGCTCTTTAGTTATTGTTCATTGTATCCTCTGTCTTTAAGGTTGCATGCACCTTAGTTACTATGCACAGTATTAAAAAATGTGCACATTACATCTGTTTATTGCACAGTATATGCGCCCACCATGCCATGAAAGGTGTATTACAAAAATGATGTCTAAACAACTCACTAGCTTAAATATACTTGGATTATATTTACATTTGGGTTCAGCTGAGGGATATTACAATCCCCTCCCCTTATTTATGCACTATCCTTAGTGCATCATGTACCCATATACAAAAAAATTCTCAAAATTATTCAAAAAGATGTGGGTATTCTTCCCACATTGCATCCTCATGCTCCCAAGTAGCATATTTAGGTCCCTACCAGGTCCATTGGACCTTTACAAGCCCTATGGCTCGATTCCAGAGTTGTTTGATCTTTCGATCCAGGATGCACATTGGATGCACTTGGAAAGCGCCTTCTTGCTCCACTTGAATAACATTCCAATCAATAACATGATTAGCATCAAGTATGTATTTATTTAGCAATGATACATGGAATACATTATGAACAGACATAGATGCAGGCAATGTAATCATATGAGCAACGGGACCAATCCTCTCTAGGATTTCAAATGGTCCACAAAATCTAGTTTCCAACTTGGTGCAGCTTCCCAGCTTCAGAGAAATCCTATTAGCTTTTACTTTCAGGAAAACATGATCACCCACATTGAATTCTATGTGGATTATGTTTTTATCAGCATAACATTTATGTCGGTCTTGGGCAGTTTTCAAATTCTGCTTAATTTTTAACATCTGGTCCTCCATCTCCTTGAGCAACTCTGGCCCGACTAGTGTTCTTTCAGCTAGATTATTCCAGCTTACTGGAGTATTGCAACTTATGTCATAAAGTTCTTCAAATGGTCTCATTTTCAATGATGCTTGATACCCATTGTTATAAGTGAATTCTATTAAATGTAGGTAGTCTTCCCATTTTGATGGTTTATCCATCACATATCTTCTATCACTCTATTCACCCTCTCTATCTATCCATCAGTCTCAGGATGGTAAGAAGTACTAAAGTTCAGATTCGTTATGAATCCTTTGAACAATACTTTCCAGAATTTTGAGGTGAATTTCGGGTCTCTGTCAGACACAATCGTTTTAGGAATTCCATGCAATCATGCCACTTCCTTCATGAAAATATCAACAACATCTGTTGCTTTGTGAGTAGTTTTTAGTGGAATAAAATGGACAACTTTTGTAATCTTTTCCACCACTATCATAATCAAATCATGTAGCTTTCCTGTTCTAGGCAATCCCATAATAAAATCCATTGTCACCACTTCCCACTTCCATTTAGGAGTGGGCAAAGGTTGCAACAATCCTGTTCGGTGCCTATGCTCTGTTTTAACTTTCTGGCATTCCATACACCTAGCGATGTATTCTGCAATTTCTCTCTTCATTCATGGCCAAAATTATTGGCTCTTGACCACTGCTATAGTTTTTTGATATCCAGGGTGCCCTGCATAAGGAGCGTTATGCATCTCATGCAAAATTATACGTTTCAAGTCTTGGACATTTGGTAAAAAAATTATTTTCTTATGCAACAATATTCCATCTACTCTCAACATATAATCCTTAGTATTGGAGCACTTGTCAATAATTGTTTCAAATGTTGAAAACTCTTTTCACAGTCTGACGTCCACTGAAACTTCATACCTTTTCTTTGGAAGGAAGTGATTGGGTCTGCTATCTTCGAGAATCCTCCAATGAATCTCCTGTAGTAGCCTGCAAGTCCCATGAATGATATGACCTCTGTCACATTATTTGGTTCTGACCATTATCTAATGGCTTCAATCTTCTTGGGGTCCAATGCTATCCCATCTTTTGAGATGATATGCCCCAAATAATGAATTTGTTTCTAATAAAATGAACACTTGGTCAATTTGTCATACAACTGATGCTCCCTTAATACTTGCAACACCATCCTCAAATGATGTTCATGCTCTTCTTTGGTCTTAGACTATATAATAATGTCATCGAAAAATACATTGACCAACTTGTCTAAATATTCTCGGAAAAAACCATTCATTAAGCACATGAAAATAGCTGGTGCATCTGACAAACCAAATGGCACCACTGTGAACTCATAATGACCATACCTTGTCCTGAAGGTGGTCTTGTTGATATCCTCCTGCTTGATTCTTACCTGATGGTATCCCGACCTGAGATTTATCTTTGAAAAGATAATTTCATCCTTCAATTGATCAAAAAGATCATCAATCCTTGGCAGAGGATAATTTTTCTTTACAATCACTTTATTCAACTGTCTGAAACCAATGCACAATATTAATGTTCCATCTTTCTTTTTCACAAACAAGACTGGGGCACCCGAAGGTGATACACTTGGGCATATATACCCCTTCTTCAGAAGTTCTTCAAGCTGCATTTGCAACTCCTTCAATTTTGGTGTACTCATTCTGTAAGGAGTTTTTGACATGGGAGCTACTCCTGGTGTCAGATTTATAGAAAAATTGAGGTCTCTCCTTGGGGGTAGTCCTGGTACTTCCTTGAATACATCTTCAAACTCTTTCATAACTTCATAATTCTCCAAATTTGGCACCTTGTCTTTAGGTGTCTCCTCCATATGATCTGCAAATATTTGACATCCTCTTCTATAACATTTCTTCAGCTGCAATGCTGAAATTACTCTAAAGGTTACTGCCCTGGGAATTTCCTTCGCTTTCCTTTGGTTCCCTTCTTCATCCAAGAAAGTGAATGCTTTGTTATGACAATCCAATAGAGCATGATGTGGATCCAACCAATCCATCCCAATTAAACAATCATAGGAACCTAAGGGTAAGATATTCAAATCTGCCATGGTGTTCAGTTTGTTCATGTCCATGACACAGGACTTAACCATTTCATTAACCTTTCTTTTCGTTCCTGTAGCCAACTGTACCAACCAATATTTTCCATGCCTTCTTCTTGGCTATTGCAAACTTTCTACCATCTTAGGATCTATATAACTATGACTATCTCCTGAATCAATTAAAATAGCAATGGTTTGGTTCTTAATCATACCTTCCACTTCAATCATGTGTGACTAATATGTTGCTTGCTTGTTATCCAGGGTTGCATATATCCTTGGCACATTTCTTCCCATGTCCTCCATTGTTTCAGCTTGTTGTACATTATAAACAATCCTTCCTTTTTCACCTCTGTGAGGACAACCACTGAATCTATGATCTCCTTTACAACCCCAACATTGAATAGCTGGTTGCCTTGGCCTTTGGCCTTCTGCCTCTATTGTTTTGGGATCTTTAGAAGTTGGTGGTCCATGTGGACTATTTTTGAAGAATGATGGTTTAAATCCTTTCTTCCTCTGATCCACCTTGAACTTCTTTTTGTCTTCCCAAGATTTTTGGAAAGTTGGCCTTGCTTTCTGTTGATCATATAGACATTTAGCTCGCCTTACGATATATTCCAATGTCTTGGGATCATCATATTGTATTTTTTCACTGATGAATGCTGGCAATCCACTCAAATACCTTTGAATTTTAACTATCTCATCCTTGATGAAGGAGACGTACTTCAATATCTCTAGGAATCTTCTTTCATACTCATCTATGGTCATACTTCCAAGTTTGAGTTCAAAGAACTCTTTCATTTTCTTGTCATAATACCTCTTAGTCAAGTATTTCTTCTCAATATACTTCTTAAATTCCCTCCAAGTAACGCTCTTCTCTTTAATGTGTTGTACCTGCACAAACTGATCCCACCACATAGATGTCTTTCCTTTGAGTTGATAGATGGAAATTCTACCCTCTGCATGGGAAGAATAACTGTGTAATTGAAAATACTTCCTAATGCCCAACAACCATGTTTCTGCATATTCATCCTTCTTGTGCTCACCATCAAATGTAGGAGGTTTGATTTTGTTCATTTCTCCTCGTAGCTCATCGACCCCAGACCTCTTATGTTGTTTGAAAAGGGATGGACTTGTGCTGCTACCTTCTCTTTTCTTGGAATGATTTCGGGAGTGATGGTGGTGTCTACTAGCATTTTCTTATCTCTTTTTCTCATCCGAAGGTTTGTGACTTCCAGATTTGCTTGAGTCACTTTCTTTTTCCAATTTATTTTATATTATCTTTAGACTTTTCAATAACTTCATGTTGAAGTCATCCTGCTACTCTTTGACTCTGATAATCCTTTCATTATCAGCTTTATGGATGTGTACATCCTTTTGCAAATTTTTAATAGTCTCTACCATATTCAAGTTTTCATCCCTTTCCTCTCCATGTCCATTGGAGTTTTTTCCTTCAATGTCCAAATGGACATTCATCCCTCTACTCTCATCTTGTTGACTATAGTTTCCTTGTGTCTCTTCCATTCCTATGGACTCGATACTTGATCTGATGTGATCTAGTTGTTTTTAGTTCTGCAAAATGTGCATCCATTAAAAATTATCAGTTTAACTAAATCAACAATCCACGAGAAATATGAACTATTTTGGCTCAATAATTATATCAGAATTATCTTTTCTGATTTCTTGGTGCTGCCACCATGAAAATTCTCAGACACAACCCAAGTTTTGAGAACTTAGCAAGAACTATATCATCGCGCAGAGATACATCGAGTGCAAGGTGTTTTGCCGAAACCACTTTTTCATAAGTTTTGATGTCACGTGCTTCAATATGTCAAATCCACCATTCGTGGGATGGGTGATGGTTAGTCGGATCACTCCATCTCATTCGCTTGTACATCACTGTCGTTTGAGTTAGGTGAATTTCTCCATGTAATGAACTCAAAAAGTTTAATCATTTGAATTGGATTAGCCCATCATGGGAACCCATTGCACTTGTGCACAAGTCTGTCAGGGATTCATGATTGACGTACTATAATTACCAACTCTCGGGTATGGAAGCATCATCTTATCCATCAGCGAGCAGTCTCCAAACTGATTCGAACTTCTCATCTCTACAAACGTATTTCGGTGTCCACAAAACTGAGGTATATGCATCCAGTTAAATCCAATGAGACTGGTTATTTGGGCAACATACTAAATTTTCCTACAAGTACAAAGGAAAAGGTAGTCGCGCAGATACTGGTGACTAAATTTCACACAGTACCTATTACTGATTTGGGATTGGAAATCAGGCTGAATCCAATCATGAGGGATCTCGTTATCAAAAGACCAGCTGCTAAGAAGAAACGAAGCAAGCAACATAAGAAAGAACCCATCACTAAAGTGACTGAGAGTGTTGGAGAGAATCAATTGGTCTGGTTAGATTATTTAAAGGAGGAGCTAGCTAAGATGAAATGAGCCCTCAATACAATTGAGTATATTTCAACGATTTTTGGACAAATGATAGCAGAGGTAAGGAAGCTTCAGAGATGATAGACCTATTCTTGTACAGTCTCTTTGAATAGGGCCACTACTATTTTTAATCATCCCCTTTTGTAACTTTGGATTTTGAATGAATATATAAGCGCAAAAGTGGATTTTGTACTGTTTAAGACAATATTCCACTAATGATGTTATGAATCTTGTTTCCTTTAATATTATGTATCTTCTTGTGACTTATATTTCACTTTCAATTATTTGAATAAAACCCAGAATTCATCTCATTCACTTGACTCATTTTAAATAATACTTCAATGCAGTTGTGTATTCCTCTTTCTTTGAATACTATGTAAATTTTTCTCATTAAACTTAGGCTCGTCGTCTTAATTATTTTTTCAGATGATTTTGCGAACATAAAAATTCAAACTGTGTACCTTTATTTATCATGCAAACAAATTTATAAGGTAAATCATGTTTCCACACATCTGTATCTGCTATACATTTCTTCTTCCTTGCACCAATAACTTGTGCGCACTACCTCTTTTCAACTAAGGTATGTCACATAACTTTTTTTTTATCTCTCTAAATACATATATACACACACATGCATACATACATATTGAAATGCATGCAATTAAACATATACATACAATGCTCTAGCGGAAGCTTCACATATAAAAGATAAACAACCAGTTGTGTTCTGTAAATATACGATTTTATACGATTTTCAAAATAATTTAACAATGAACACAGACATGTAGCGTATACAGGGTATATCCTTAAACATAGAGACAATTATGCTCACACAAGCAATAAAACCCATAAAATAACACATAAATGACAATGCAACATGGAATTCAACACATAACTGGTACTTATCTTGGTAAGAATGTCATCAACTGCGTGCAAACCATCCACGAACCTTCTTGCCTTAGACTACACTATTTGTCACTCTCAACAGTGAGTCACCTCGAGTTGGGACTAGACTCCACCTGGGAAAGGGATTCCTAACTCAGCTAAAGGTTCACAGTCAAACATAAAGACTCCCTCTCAGGTGTTCACTCAACCACAACCTACAACCTCTCCTTCCCCACATTCTTGTCCCACCCAAGGAAATGTGCTCCTTCTCTGCTCAACAGTCCTTCGTCTGACCCACTTTCCTTCCAGGGCTTCAGCAACAGGCCGAACCGAAAGTCTCAGAGCGCTGTAGCCACGGTTTATCACCTTCAGGAAATCGATCCTCAAAAATTCCCTCACTCAGAGAATTGCTCATGGGCTTGACAACTTGCCTCTTCAATCCCACTCCCAAGATGGGAGGTACACCAACAGTAATGGATATCAATCTGGTCAGGGTACGGTGGTAGGAAGATACGAGGTAGCTCAAGGACTGAATAAATGTATCGTGGATACAGGTTCTCTGGCCGAAGGAAAAAAAATGGTAAGATTCTCCTCTTCACAATGGTCGATCCCCCCAAAGGAACTAAGTCTCGACAATAAGTATGCATGTCTCCAACTTGACACTTGTCATGTTGGAAGCTACTCTGATACACTTGTCCCCTACTTTAGGACTTAGGATAAATTAATTATCCATAATTTATGTTTTTAAGAAATATTAATATAATATTTCTTTTTGGCTTTAAGCTCTCTATCTTAGCCCTGTTCTTAACTTTAGGCCGTCCCTTTCCCTATTTGGTGGAATCTAGTCCCCATTCTCTTTTATCGTGGTCGGTCTACATGTAGTGATATATTTTTATATTAATCATGAGATATATACAAAATAAAAGCTCTAGCGTTTAACATCTAGGTGGGCTAGCCTAATTCCAAGACATAAGCATTCTGGCTTATAATACTGGCTCAGTAGCCTATAATGCATATTATATAGACAAAGGTTCATTGAACTTAATATTGCACACACTTTAGTTATTGTGTGTGGTATCCATTGACCTCAAGGTTGTGCGCTCTTTAGTTACTGTGTGTTGTATCCTCTGTCTTTAATATTGCGTGCACCTTAGTTACTGCGTGCGGTATTCAAGAATGTGCACATTACATCCGTTTACTGTGCAGTATATGCACGCACCATGCCATGAAAGGTGTATTACAAAAATGATGTCTAAACATCTCACTAGCTTAAATATACTTGGATTATATTTACATTTAGGTTCGGCCGAGGGATATTACAATACAACCATCCAACAATAACCAAGTAGTAAACCTGACAGGCCACGCTGGTCTTTTTTATCAACCCTCAGACCTGTAGAGTTAAGGGTTTGCTCCATGACCAACTCATGGAAGGATAGAGAAAACTCCTTTTAATGCTGAAAACCTCTGAGACCAAAGGTGTATACACAGAGAGAACCACAACTTATTTGTGGACAGGTAACAAATCCCGTGACAGGAGAGCTATAGAAGATGAGTGAGGCTCCAATTTAGCCTGGTAATGATACTTAACACACGCAGGGTATAACCATCGTTGATATCCAATCAACCAACCACAATGTTGAAGTGAAGACAGAGCTAAGAAAGAACAAAATAACCCACTGCACGACCTTTAGTGGTAAAAGAAACCAATTCTCAAGTGAACAAATGCAGTGACACAGAGTACCTCCAACCATTAAAACACATAAAAGCCAAAGACTGGATATAGCAATGTGAATGCGTGAGGACATCCATCCACCCAAGACAAAATAAAAACCCTCCAACTAAACCAGTAAGGATAATAGAGATCCCTTATGGCTGCTAACACCTAGGATGATGAATAACACTATGACTTCAACATTATTGCAGAGAAAACCATCAACGCTTCATTCCAAAATCACAATTTTACACAGTTGCAATACTTTAAAGAAAGAAAAAACCAATACCCCTGAGCCAATAATAATTTCATAACGAGAGAAGACTCATGAATGGCCAAAAAAATACATACCTATAATCCAAGCACCTTAAAATGCTAGTTGGTCGAGCGTTTCCTCTCTGCTAAGAAATCGAAGCATAACCACAACAACAAGGTTGAATAATAGCCCGACTAGGGTGGAATTGAATAGAAGGAGTAAGGGTGATGTGCAATAAATGCATGCTACCTCCACCCACAGTCAATTAATTCAATAGTACACACCAACCATTAATCTATCAACAATTCATTTAAACCATGCATTGGAAATTGCATCTATTACTTGTCAAACACGCCACCCACATCATACCTTCCATTTCCAAATGACCATATTATATATCGACTATATAATCCAATCAAGTGACCATGTATCGAACAATCACCAAATCAAACCATCACCAATAGTGCGATCCATATCAACTTATTCCATAACATAATCACCATGCATATAAACTATATAACTCAAGAACAAAATCACATAGCTATTAACTTAGTAGATAGGGTAACAACAATCCATTAGAAATCGATGCATGTAGTATAGTATATAGCATAGTTTAAAATCTTCCCTTTACATTTGTTGCATTTCTTTTCATTTCTTTCCAATTACTTGTATGTGCTATTGTTTTTTTCCAACTGCCTTTTATGTATTGTTACTAACACGTTTGTTGTGCAGGTGTCCCAAGAACAGATAGCAATGGTATCAATGAATAGCATAGGTCATCGTAACATAAGGAACTAATACTTCATAATCCCAATCCACAAAGAATAAAAACAACATCTCATCAACTATGTAAGTAGTGTCGAACATCAACACAAACATCAAATAAGGACCAGACCTGACCTCCAATCTACAAGGGGGTCCCACCTAATAKTATTATTTAGATTTAATAATAATATGCTTTAGCAACACTTTGCGGGAAAAACTCCATTGTGATTTTAATCGTCAACATTCACTACCAAATTAAATGGAAGAATCAGAGTTTTGAGTCTCATTTGAGCGTTTCCCAATTAGTATACAACCCATAAATCTAATTCCATATTTATTTATCAATTATTTAAAGACCTTCACATTTGATGTTGATTGTTATAAATTGTTGGCCAAGTGAATTTTTGTTCTTAATTTTTTAACTGCAGCTGTCAAAATTATTTTAGAACCCAAAGATTCAATTCCTAAGATTTGTTTTGCATTCAGAAATCGGATGAAAGTGCACCTGAAATTTTACATGTCTGAATTTCCTTAATTCAGTATGATATCTATAAAGTTTTTATAAGACTTGGGAGATATATTTTTAAATTGTTGCTTCTTGATACATTCTAGAACATTTTCTGTTAATAGTTATCTTTTATTTAAAAATCAAATCCCAGAAGCTTCATCATGACCGCTATCATTTCAATTGAAGATATGGATTGAACTTCTAGATCGCTGAAGAGTTTTACTTTTGGGATTTTTAATTTTGTTGGTTTGTTGTTTAATTATATGTAAATTAGGATTGTAACCCATTATGGGTTTTTCTCTCATAGTCGAACTTTAATAATTTTAATGGACAACCGCAAACCATCTCTCGATAAAATGCTCGAGGATAGGCAATTTCTTGATTATCTTACCATTCTGAGGAACAAAAGATCTCTCTACTCACTTTAGATTCAGAGTATTACATGTGAGTTAGATAAATCTTGATCCAGCGCACTACAGAGATATGCAATGCACACAGGATAATCCAATATGGTTTACCTTCCCTTCTATATACTTCTTTCCTCTGATTCCCAAATGTTATTTATTCTTTGATTCCTATTGTTGATCAGGTTCATAAGGGTCTATGCTCTGGGAATGTGATAGAGATGATGAGAATCGTGGGTATCTCGTTTCACAGGAGAAACAAATTCCATATCATTGTAGTTATTGACTTGAATATCTTACACATTGGTGTTTTTGGAACCCTAAACTGAGTATAAGCGATTCCCATTTTCTTGATCATTCTACTCTCTGTATCAATCCTATGAAACTTAGGCCATGATTATGGAGCAAATTTTAACCAGAAGGAAATCATGTTGGGGCTAGTGGTTATCATTGAGTTTAAGATTTTTTTTTATATACCTGTAAATTTAAATACTACCGGAAGATTTCACCAATTTACCTTTTCCTTGACTGATGTATAATTAAAATCTTAAATCTAAGCTCTGTGAAATCTCTAATCGAATAAGTGTAAGATCATGTTTTTATAGCTCCTATCATCAAAAACTTATTTGATTAGCTTCCAAATCATATTGCAGCTCTTGTAAATAAAAATATAGAACCGCTACCAAATCTAATTGTAGCTCATGTCATTAGACAATTATTT
The DNA here is from genome assembly GCA_009831015.1 of Picea engelmannii. NCBI lineage: Eukaryota > Viridiplantae > Streptophyta > Pinopsida > Pinales > Pinaceae > Picea > Picea engelmannii. Next base: position 324,028 of record ML784381.1, on the reverse strand, counting down.
GATTTACTTCCAAATCTATTTGTAGCTTAGGTTATTAGAAATTATTTGATTCGCTACCAAATCATATTACAACTCCTGTAATTGAAACATATTAATTCGCTGCCAAATCAAATTGCAACCCTTGTAATTGAAATTTTTTGAATCGCTTCCAAATCTAATTGCAACTTCTATCATTATACAATTATTTGATTCTCTGCCAAATCTATTTTCTTCTCTTGTTATTAGAAATTATTCGATCGACTACCAAATCAATTTACAACTCATGTTATTAGAAATTATTTGATTCGCTTCCAAATCATATTGAAACTCCTTTAATTGAAATATATTGAATCTCTTCCAAATCTATTTGTAGCTTCTGTCATTGGAACATTATTTGATTCACTACCAAATCAAATCTCAACCATTGTGTTTAAAATTATTAATCATTATATATGTTGGTCGCTGCAAAATGTGTTGTTTTTAATTTTTAAGATTTGATCCACTATAAAATTTTCTGGTTCGTGTTGAAGCCATTACGATTGCTATATGTTCTTTGAAATTCGATTAACCCCCTTGTTTGTCCTAAGATTTATGGGTGTTGAAACTATTTTTTGTGACACTGAAATTATTTTAAGTGGAAATTCACATTATGCTTCTTGATAGTGTTATAAACGTTATTGCTTAGTACATGATAATTTTACTTTAATGATTGTTACATCGTATTAGATTACACTATGTATTTAAGTAATTTATGAAGGGTATTGTTGTTGATTTAGTCACGAATGTTCGGAGTATGATTGTGGTTAGGGGAACCAGATATATCCTTGTTATTCAGAACAATCACCAGTTATGAGACCTTAAATGTGTTAATTAAGGTTGGTTGTCATTGATGTCAACCCTTGAATAAAGCCCCGTAGTACAAAGGTTTGCATATTGGACCCAATTTTGTTTGATGTAAAGATGACTTATTATTGTCTTGTCATGGTTGACAAGAAGTAAAGATGGATGAACTCCAAAGTGGTCCCCTTATGGTGAAAGCCCTCACGGGAAGACACTTTGCGAATTGAGTTATACTAGAAGTATGGTTAAAGAAACCATGATTAATTTTTGAATAAGGAGTTGAAGGACAGTGAATTTTTTAGTGAAACTATCCTAGATGGATAGTGTTTGTCTTTCCATTTCCGATGGTATGTGGAACGTCACATAACTCCTCCCGATTTAGAGAGTTATGACCATATGAAGTTGGAGAACCCTCATGAGTCTTATAGAAGCCCCCAAGAGTCAAAGTTCTTTCAAAAGAAATTATTTTGAATGGAGAACTCCCTAAGACAAGGAACGTGTAATGCTACATGAATATATAAATAAGAGGCAAAGCTAACTCATTAAACACACACTTTTACATATTGTATATATATTTTGTGTGTAAGGCTTATTGTAAATACTTATGGATACATCTGAAGTGGTGAACGTCTGAGGCAGCACGAAGAGTTGACGGTGAAATTCTCAGATTTATAGAAAACCCTATTTTATGAGCCATACACGGGTTGTCTGTGTATAGGGTGCATACAATACACGTGTTGTTTGTGTATAGGGTGTGTACATACGTGGGCTGGTTGTGTATAGGGTGAGTACATGTTGTTAAAGCCATGGAAACTTGAGAAGATGAACATGCAGTGGTTCTAGATTTCGAGATCAATCTCCAAAGAAGGTCTAAAGTACATAGATACATTAGATCCATCCATTGGTTCAAAAGGCATGTCATATTTCTATGAATAGTTGGATATTGATGTATGCATGAGGAATGGCAATGGAGATTTGAGAATTCTCCCTAGAGAGACTAGTGGCTACATGGGATCTTCTGCATAATTCATATCTACAGAAATACCGTGCTGGTATATTTATCATGGATACTTCTTGTTGAGGCACATCTTGTATATATTTGCATATGGCTAAGAGTTTTTATGGTACATGGTTGAGAACTTGTATTTGCGTAGTGGTTGATGTATTGAGAGGCTGAATATCAGAAAGGGTTTGATGAATAGGATCGTGTGAGGGATATTATACATGTTCATGATTACACACACCTATATGGAACATGACTAGAGAGAGACATATTTGCCTTGATTAAAGGTTATGTATGATGATGCATGCATAGGGTATAATTACAGTCTAGATACAGTGACAGGTTACATATCTATGTGAAAGAATTTACAGAGGGTCAGAAGTTTTCAAGTGAAAGGAAACCCTAGTTCTAGAAGGCATACACATGTTGCATAACAGTTAGGGCGTGTACATAGTTCGGCTACATAACAGATAGGGCGCATACATATGCGGGCTGCAGCACTACAGGTCGCATACCTATTGTATTTTTGTAGATACATGTTCAATTCAGGTACAGTTTGGATACATGTCAATGGTATAGGTTGATACAGTTGTACAATAGTATATCTCACAGTGATAGTGTGACAGTGGTTCCATCATTCTACTTCAGGGTGGTTTCGATTGTAGACGAAGAACATAGGGGGTTGTATCTTCCTTTTGGTTGTAGCTAGATAATTGGGGAGTTGGAGCTTCCCTCGGGTTGTAGCCTAAGAAACTAGGGGTTTGGAGCCTCCTTCCAGTTGCACCTAGAAAACAAAGGAAGTTGGTGCTTCTAATGAATGTAATTCTTCAATACATATAAGAAAAAACATTCCATGGTTTTCTCCCTATTTGGGTTTCCACGTAAAACACTAGTGTACTATGTACATGTGTGATTGTTAATTTCTTATTGCTCATTATTGGATAATAATTCTACATTGATATAACACTTGGATTATTTTCATAAAAAGGATTATAATTGTGCTATTACTGATTCAGCCCCCCTCTTAGTAATTGAACAGTTGGTATCAGAGAGGGTTCCTTTAGAAATCAATTTAACCATTGAAAGGTAGATCATGGAGAGTACCAACTTGTATAAAAATGGAATACCACAGTTTGATGGACAGAAGTATGTTTTTTGGAGCATAAGGATGAAGACATATATACAGGTAGAGGGATTTCAAGTTTGGAAATCAATTGTAGATGGATACACAACAACAACAGTTCCACCAACAAATGAGAAAGTAGTAAAACTCGGTGAGAATAATTCCAAATACACAAATTCACTTTTGAATGGCCTCAGTGATACGGTATTCACCAAAGTTGCACATTGTAAATCCACTAAAGAGATTTGGGACAAGCTTTGAAATATTTATGAAGGAGATACAAAATTCAAAGAAACAAAGATTCGAACTTACAGAGGTCAGTTCAAACAACTAAAAATGAAGGAAGATGAGAATGTTGCAAGCTTCTTCTTACGAGTCGATGAAATGGTGAATCCAATCATAGGATTGTGAGAAGAATCGAAGAATCTATAATTGTTCAAAAAGTACTAAGATCTATTCCTATGAGATTTAACCCTAAGATATCATCACTAGAAGAAATATTGGATCTAAAATCAATAAGGATGGATGAACTGCATGGAATCTTCATGGCATATGAAATGAGAACTGAATAGGAAAATCCAGATGTAAAGGAAGCAACCTTCAAAGCATCCAAAATATTAGAGAAAAAGAAAAAGAAACAATAATAATATAGCAACAATAATGACGTCTCAGAAGATGATGAAGAAGTGGCTAGCTTCATCAAAAGACTGAACAAGGGAACCAACGATAGGTATAGAGGTAAGATTCCTTTAATTTGTTTTAATTGTGATGGTATTGGTCATTTTGCTAACAAATTTCCTCATAAGAAAAAGAGAAATGATGAAGGTTACTCAAAATGCAAACACACATATAAAGGAAAAATAACTACAAAGAAAGTTTTCAAGAAAAGCTTATGCACCAAAGAAGACATATCATCATCAAATGAGGATGAAGTCAGTGATAGTAGGAAGAGTTCTATTCATGGCAGTAAAATATGAAAAATAGCTCATAAGTTTTGGATATGAAAAATACTCTAACAATGAAGACTCTGAAAAAGAATATGAAGAAGCCAAAGAATAATATGAAGAAGTCTAAGAAGAAATTGAAGAGATATAAGTTGACTATGAAGAAGAATTAATGTGTGCCATAGAAGTTATCAGAATAGAAAATAAGAAAAACAAGAAACTACAAGAAAAAATAGACAAAAAAGGGACACTCAAGAACTAGAACAAATGATCAAAAAATTAAAGGTTCAATTAGAAGAAGATAAATGAATTGAAGAAGCACTCAAATAAAATCTATAAGAAAATGACAGGATCATTGGAAACTTGGAAGAAAAGATTGTCACATTAAGAAAGGATATTCAAAATAAAAATATGCAGAATAGCTCATAAGTTTTGGATGACATTATCAGCAGTAAAAAATATCATTTTGACAAGACCGGACTTGGATACAATCAGACAGAAAAGGGATCAAGCTCCAAAACAACAGAGCAAGAAATATATTCAAAAAGCTATGTAGAAACAATCAAAGGGGATAGGAAGATATACAAGGAAGATTACAGGGACATTCCTCCATCGAGAAGATTCATATTTCAGAATCAATAACTGATAGATTGGCCTCAATAAGAAAAAAGATTCACAAGAGAACCTCCTTTCAGAACATCCTCAACTCCCAGGTATCAAACTATATTCTTTGGTTTATGTTATGCATGTAATAATTTTGGACATAAAGTTGTGAATTGCAGAGATAACAACAGGAACAATAATGACTTTGAGAGTCATACACAAAGGGGTTATTCAAGAAGGCCTAGTGAAACAAAAATAAGAAGTTACAAAAGGTTTGAATCTTTTAGAAATGAAGTGGAATGTTACAAATGTAACAATTTTGGACACGTGGCCAAAGAGAACAGAATGACAGTCCCTCCTAAAGAACCTCAACAAAATAACAATAGTCCCAAACAAGAACCACAGAAAAGGACATGGATAAGAAAGAAAGATCAGTATAGAAATGAAGAATGCACACTCCCTCTACAAGCTAAGCATAGGAAACATGGTTGGTATGTTGACCGTGGGTGTTCAAAACACATGGCAGGTTATAGAGACAAGTTTCTTACATTACGAAAGGAACGAGATAGATCAGTCTCCTTCAAAAATGATGATTCAGTCAAAATCATTTGAAAAGGCACAGTCCGAATTGCGAACAAGAATGAAAAGGTAGAAAATGTTCTACTAGTAGAAGATATGAAACCTAATCTTCTAAGTGTGAGTCAACTGTGTGACTAAGGTCATAAAGTTACTTTCGATTCACAAAAGTGTGAGATAAGAAAAGAAATTTCAGGGAAATTGGTCGCTATAGTTGTAAGAACTTCAAGAAACATATATGTGTTAAGTGAAATTGGAAATGAAAAAGAAGTAGAAAAGGAATATGAAGAGAATCCGATAGAAGTAGAAGAGGAATTTCGGCAAGTGCCTCCAAAGAAATCCAGTAGACGAGTACATAAGAATCATCCTTCAGAACATGTTATCAGAAACAAAGATGTAGGAGTTGAGACTATAAGAAGAATCCATTCACTAGAACAAACACACCTAACACTCTCATCTATAATTGAACCAAATTGTTTTGAAGAAGCCAACAAGGATGAATTTTGGAGAAAGGCCATGGATGAAGAATTGGATCAAATAGAGAAAAATGACACTTGGGAAATGGTTCCAAGACCAAAGAATAATAATGTGATTGACACAAAGTGGGTCTTCAAGAATAAATTGAATGAATATCGACAAGTTACAAGGAACAAAGCTATATTGGTATGTAAAGGATATGCACAGTTTAAAGGAATCAACTTTGAAGAGACATTTTCCATAGTTTCCAAAATGGAAGAAATCTGTATGCTTTTAGCTTATGCATGCTCCAAAAATATTAAAATGTATCAAATGGACATAAAATCATCTTTTCTAAATGGGGAACTTGAAGAAGTAGTCTACATCAAACAACCAGAAGGATTTTAGTTGTCAGAGAACATAGATTATGTGTGTAAATTAAAGAAGGCCTTGTATGGTCTAAAATAGGCTCCTAGAGCATGGTACTCTAGATTGGATAAGTATTGGCAATAGGCAGGGTTCAGAAAAGGAGGTGCAAAAAGCAGCCTCTACATCAAGGTAAGTCAAGGAAATATTTTATTAATTGAAGTTTATGTTGATGATATTATTTTTGGTAGTGATGATGACAAGTTAAGCCAACAATTTGCAAAAGATACGCAGAATGAATTTGAAATGTCGTTACTTGGAGAACCATCCTTCTTTCTGGGACTTCAGATACATCAAAGAAACCAAGGAATTTTTATTTCTCAAAGCAAGCATATCATAGAAATTCTAAAGAGGTTCGGAATGGAGGATTGTGAACTAGTTATAACTCCCATGCAAACCAGTTGTAAGTTGAGAAAAGATGATGATTCAAAGTATACAGATCAGAGGAAATACAGGTCAATGATTGACAACCTACTATATGTGACAACATTCATATCATATGTAATGTAGGAAGTTGGACAGGTGGCATGATTTCAAGCAGCACCAAATGAATCACATGTATTAGTAGTAAGGAGGATTTTCAGATATCTCAAAGGAACATAAGAGTTTGGATTATGGTATCTAAAAGAAAAAGATCTATAACTTATTTCCTACACAGATGCAGATTGGGTAGGTTGTATTGATGACCAACGAAGCACTAGTAGAGCAATGCTCTACTTGGGTGATTGTTTAGTATCATGGCTAAGCAAGAAACAATCATTAGTATCTTTATATACAACCGAGGCAGAGTATATTGCAACATCATCATGTTGTACAAAGGTTCTTTGGATGAAACAAACTCTAACATATATACAGGCTGAGTATGATCAGCCCATTCCAATCTATTTTGATAATACAAGCACCATCAATATCTCAAAGAACCTTGTAATGCACCCCAAGATGAAGCACATTCCAAACAAGTATCACTTTTACGGGAGAAGGTTGCAGAAAAGAACATCAGAGTTGAGTATGTGGGAACAAAAGAACAAGTCGTAGACATGTTTAAAAAACCACTTCCATGGGAAGCCTTTGAATATCTTCTCCAGAGACTTGGAGTTATTTCTACTCCAAAATGAATGTTTTTTGAATGCTTATCTTATATGTTTTAGATGTACATGAGGAAGCACCATAAGAGGATAGTTCAGTCAGGGGGAGAATGCCCAGATGGAAAGATACCTTTGCCATTGATGACAAAGGGGGAGAGATTTATCAGATGCAAAGGATAGAGGCATGGCTCAAGTGGGAGCATGAGATAGAGGCATGGTTCGAGGGGGAGCATGAGTGATATGATTTCAGTATTCCATTAGAATGTTTCCATCAATGCCAAAGGTGGATATTGTTGATTAAGGTTGGTTTTCATTGATGTCAACCCTTGAAGAAAGCCTCGTAGCACAAAGGTTTGGGTATTGGACTCAAGTTTGTTTGATGTAAAGATGAATTATTATTGTATTTTCATGGTTGACAATAAGTAAATATGGATGAACTCCAAATTGGTCCTCTTATGGTGAAATCCCTCATGGGAAGATGCTTTGTAGATTAATTTATCCTATAAATATGGTTAAAGAACCCATGATTAATTGTGGAATAAGGAGTTGAAGGACAATGAATTTTTTGGTGAAACTATCCTATATGGATAGTGTTTGTCATGCCATTTTTGGTGGTATGTGGAATGTCACATAAATCCTCACAGTTAGAGATTTATGACCATATGTAGTTGGAGAACCCTCATGAGTAAATCCCCCAAGAGTCAAAGTACTTGCAAAAGAAATTATTTTGAATGGAGAACTCCCTAAAACAAGGAAAGTGTAATGCTACATGAAGATATAAATAAGATTCAAAGCTCACTCATTAAACACACACTTGTACATATTGTATATATATATATATTTTTGTGTAAGGCTTATTGAAAATACTTATGGATACATCTGAAGTGGCGAACGTCTGAGGCATCATGAAGGGTTGACAGTGAAATTCTCGGATTTACAGAAAACCCTATTTTTTGAGGCGTACGTGGGTTGTCTCTGTATAGGGTGCATACAGTACGTGGGTTGTCTGTGTATAGGGTGCGTACGTACACGGGATCGCTGTGTACAAGGTGAGTACATGTTGGTAAATCCATGGAAACTTGAGAAGATGAAGATGCGGTGGTTCTAGATTCTCATATCAAGATCCTGGGAAGGTCTAAACTGCTCAGATACATTAGATCCATCCATTGGCTCAAAAGGTATGTCTTATTTCTATGAATAGTTGGATTTTGATGTATGCATGAGGAATGACAATGGAGATTTGAGAATTCTCCCTAGAGAGACTAATGGCTACATGGGATCTTCTACATAAGTTAGATCTACAGAAATACAATACTGGTATATTTATCATGGATACTTCTTGTTGAGGCACATCTTGTATTTCTTGGCATATGGATAAGGTTTTTTATGGTACATGGTTAAGAACTTGTATTTGTGTAGTGGTTGATGTATTGAGAGGCTGAATATCAGAAAGGGTTTGATGACTAAGATCATGCGAGGGATATTATACTTGTTCATGATTACACACACCTATATGGCACATGAATAGAGAGAGACATATTTTCCTTGAGTAAAGGTTATGTATGATGATGCATGCACAGGGTATAGTTACAGTCTAGATACAGTGACAGGTTACAGATCTATGTGAAAGAAGTTATAGAGGGTTACAAGTTTTCAAGTGAAAGGAAACCTTGGTTCTAGAAAGCATACGCATGTTGCATAATAGTTAGGGTGCGTACATACGTAGGTTTCATAACAGATAGGGTGCGTACATAAATGGGCTATAGCACTACAAGTCGCGTACCTATTGTATTTTTGTAGATACATGTTCAATTCAGGTACATGTTGATTACAGGAAAATTGTACAGATTGGATATAGGTCAGTGGTGTTAGCACTCTATAAATTTCCTAGAGGTTGTTAGAAAGAAGAAATCGATGAGAGGTAACTTTATCCAACCGCTTTTGAAGCTGGGATCTAGCCCTTCCAACTTCAGAGAGGGATCTCTCTATATGATTTAGATATGTTTCAAATTTTTTAAATATTAGGCTAGGTAAATAAATAAGTTGGTTTTGTTTTTGTAGTGTTTGTCAACTTGGCTGAGATAATTTACACATCCATTGGGCTATGGGGTTTGTATCGTAAAAATGAAATTCTAACCAGAAAAACAAAGAAAACCTTTCACGGGGCGAGATAATATAATCACTAGATTCTTTAGTAGCATAAATGAGGAATAACATAAAAGATGAGAAAGATAATTACAACAAAGAAGCAGTTAAAAATTTCTTTATTGTAAAATGAGAAGATAAAACACTAAAATCTTTTAAGTCAGAAACAGGGTACACAAGATAAATCCTGCAACGTTCGTTACTTCCAAAGATTAGATTTAGAAAACAGTGTGATAACAAAGTGACAATAGCATTTAACTTAGAAAGAAAAACATCACCCATGAATACACACAAGAATCCTATAAAGTGCCTCTTTGTATTAATGGGAGATCTCTTAAAACATATTACAATCTGATAGCTTGCAGGGCGTGAAAATCAACAACCCTCAATACTTCGAAAGATGAAGTATTTATAACCCCAAAATTACAAACAATCCTGTCATCAAAGACCAGGACGTGGTAAATCTATTTTTAGCATAACTAACTTAACAAATTTCAGAAATCTAGGAACTACTTGACGATGTGTCACAACTGCATGTTGTTTTCTGGGTGAATCGTTGGTGAGGCCTCTGCACGACCTCATCTAACTGGACAAATGATTGGGCTGGGACATCTCATCTACTACTCGATCAGATCAAAGAGTTCTTCCCATTGAAGATGACTAGGAACGTTGACTTTGTGTAGCCTTCGATAAACTTCATCCATTTTTTTATACTTGGTGAAGGTGGGTTTGGTGGAAAAGATGTATTGAATCTCATACTGAATACTGATGTCCCACTGAAGCACATCTAGAAATGCCTTGCCAGTGATGCCGCCTTGAATTCCTGAAAACTTTGAACTGTCCTTAGCCACATCGGCCAGTCTCTTTTTGTAGTCTGGGAGTGTCATCAATTTGTCATTAATTACCTTCAGACCAGGAAGACTTTTCTTCTGTAGAGCCTCAATTTTACTAAAAAACCTTTGTACCCCTAAGTCCATGGCCTGAACCTTTTCTTCCAGCTGAAGCATTAATCCTCTCTTGTTCAAAACTCTCTTGACCTCAAGGATGTTCTCTATTCTATCTTCAATTTTCAGCTCCTCCAGCTCCTCCCTAGTCTTAGAATTTAGGAACTTGATGATTTCATTAGCCTGTGTGGGCATCTCTCCCAATTCTGATCTGATATTCTCAATGGCTTGTTTGCTTCTCTGCACCAATTCATTTTTCTCAAACGTGATCTATATCATTGGCCATATCTCATTCATAGACTTGGTGATGTTTGTCCAAACACTTTCTTTAACCTCAGCCAAAGTTTTTCCTGCCACTGTTTTCTTCCAGAGCTATTGTAACTCTTGTTTGAGCTGGTCTGACACCTACTTTTCCTTGGAGAGGCTGATCTGAAAGGAATATTTGAGTTCCTAAAGGTTCTCAATCTCCTTTTTGAGCCTGCTAATCTCTGTTTCCTACAGGTTCATCTTTTCCATAGATTTGGCCAATTCGGATGTCTTTTCAAGAGATGTCAGTGGATTCGTTGACGGGACTTCTATTACTGATGTCGTTCTCACTCCTTAAAGTGGAACTGCACTCAATGGAATGACTTCCATTGGCTTCATCTATTCTTTCTCTTTTACTAGCTTCTCCATCTCAGCTTCCATTTCCTTTAGTTGTGCATTATGTTCCATGATTAGTTTGAGCATTTCATCTTTTTCTCCTTCCTTCTTTTCTATTTCCTTCACCTGTGAATCCTCTGTTGATGGTAGTTTCAATTGTTTCCTTAAGGAGGCTATGTCGGCATTTTTTTTTTTAATCATCTCCACGGCTGCTTTCATGTTCGAGGCATCATACCCGATCTTAAAGACCAATTCCTCCAAAGTCTTGACCCTGTTGTCCTTGGCAAAGGATGATATCTTCTCCAACTTCAACTATGTTTGGACATTGTTCAGGGACACTTGCAATTTGGACGTAGTAGTGGAAGCATGTGCCAGCATATAGAAAACCATTTCTCCTGTTTTCTTGTGTAGATCCATCTAATCGGCTGGATGCACATCCTTAGTCTGGAATTCAAAAGTGGCCCTTTTGTAATCAGTGATTACCTTTGGATCTAGGACCTGTTCTTGGAGGAATGCCATATGCATTCTTCCCTTCTCAGTGTCAAATGACGATAGCAGCCTATGTTGTGCAGTTGACGTCTGCTTCCAGAACTGGGTGCAACTACTGCTGGTTAGAGTCTGATTGCTTTTCTTGATCAGATCGTATTTCTCAAAGATGCTTAGCTTCAGTCCTAGCTTGCTTGGCTAGGTGGTTGGTGGAGTATATGTACATTTCTTCGGCAATGCTGAGGTTATGATATGCTAGAGGCTTGCACTGAGGGGTRGCCTATCAACCTTGGTCACTGTAGTAGATGGAGCTTCCTTTTCGCCAGTCGGGTCGGGAGATGAACTATTTTTAGACCTCTTAGTATGCAGTTGGAATTCTTCTAACGACACTTCAGTGACAGGYGGAGACAAATATTGCCTAGGCCTTTTCTCTTTCGGAACCTGTGGTGTGGTTGTTTGTGATACAGTGGCCAAGGAATCTTGTTGTTCTTCTTCGACCAAAGTGTTTGGTTCCCATACTGTCTGGTTTGAGAATTTGTCTACTTCRGGCCTAGATTCGTGGACATACAAGATATTCTTGTTTTTCACCCTCATCTCAGAGATAATCCCACATGGATCGTAGTGCTAGGTGAAACTCATGACGAACTTCATTTCCTTCAGCAGCTTGTCTGCTTCCTCTTCGACACCACGATTGTTGTAGAGGAAAGAGCCAATCTTCCCTTTAATTCTGAGCTGTTGTTTTTTCTTTAGGGACACAAAGTGAATATCATCAGAGTTTATCATCTGCCTTATGTACTCCAGAGAAAAAATTATGACAGGTAGGTATTTAGGAAGCTTATATGGGGCCAACTCGCACCCATATACTCTGATCTCAGTGTGATTTTGGTATAAATACCAATCACCAGTATTGGTGTGATATGAAAGATGCAGGATCCTCTGAACTTCATCATTAATACTAGGTTCGGGCCTACCGTTAAGCATACTTACCACTGGCTGGTATAATTTCTCGATGAACTACTTGAAACTGAACTCTGTGGAGTTATGCTTGAGCAAGGAGGTCCATTCTTTTACTGCCTGGGGTCTACCATCTCCATCCATCTTCTGCATGGAAAAAGAAAATTTGTCCGCTTGGAAGAAAATGAACAAGTACGCCAGTACAGAAGAGTACCAGAACATGGCTTCCATGACGAAATTGACAAATTGTTCGTGCATATTGTTCACCAAGAACGTGTTGAAGTCGAACTGGGTAGTGGGCTTCTCATCAGTGGAGAAAATGGACGAAAATCCCAGAATGGGTTCATCAACCCACTGATCTGAATAATAACCCAACAAGGTGCATAGGGATGAGATAATCTGGTTTCCTTTGGTCGAAAACATGGAAGAAGGATAAGGGGGATTTGTAGTGGGGAATTGGGCGGATGGAGGGAGGAAAAGCTCAAATATTTGAGCTCTTTGGGGGAAATTCATCTTCTGGTATAATTCTGTGAGAATTTCAAGGTTAAAAGGTGATGCAGAGTCATCTCGGGATATTTGCATCATTTGGTTGATGGTTTCAGGCGTGACGAGGAAAAGAACTTCTCCAGGCGAGGAAAAAATGGCTCTTTGCTCAGGAATGTAGTGGGCTTGGAACTTGAGGGAAAACTCTGGAAAAGGGTGAATCTGAGGAAAGAGATACATGGGTAGGTTGGACTCCCAGAGTCCAATTTTGTCACTCTAGTTCAGGAAAACTTCTCTGAGCCACAAATAAACATCTGTGAAATCAAAATCACACTTTGTATCTGCGATTAGGTGGTCTTTGTCAGCTAGTGGAATCCTGTCGAGGTCGATAGGGGGTGGGAGAAACAAATTCTCCTCTCCTTCTTGTTTTGACTTTGGCGCCATTACTGCAACAGTACCTACAAAAAACAACATTAGCGGGGACGACTGTAGATGGAGGAAACTGACTGAAACGGAGAAAATGGTGTAAAATTCTCTGGTGCGATGAGTGGGTAAATGGTGAAAGAAAGTGGAGTGAGGGTAGTTTTGAGTAAACGGGTGTCCGTTGGGCATGGGGGACAGGTCAGCTGGTTAATGGATAGGTTATCCAGTAATAAATGGACAATGGATCACTTAGAGCATGAGATGGCAGGTGATAGTGACTAAGGAATACAGATGGGTGAAGTGGCAGCTATCGATTGGAGTAAAAATCATGGTGAGGGGGCTCACCACGAGTGAATGGGGGGAAAGGACTGACAGAAATTATGGGATGTGACTCTTTGGAAAGGTGGATGATGATGTCAAGAGGTGACATAGGTATGTCAGACAGTAGGAGGCAGTGGGACTCGGTACCGATATAATCTTGCCACGTATAGATAGGGGCCCACCAGCGGAAAGATTCCATTCTGGACCCCCCCCCCCTCCAGTTAAAGGAAGATCACTTGGGGGGTCTGAAAAAAACCTTGAGCCATCGATTTGTGCACTGGACTTTTGACCACAGATCTATGCACGTCCTTTATCACACATTCCAGACCCCCGCCCCCCCTCCATTAAAGGCAAAACAGACGAGGGGGTCTGGAATCCAATATAAATCGTAGATCCGTGCACTTAAACTTGGGCCATCCATATGTGCACGTGTATTATCAATGATTCCAGACCCCCCCCCCCTCCGTTAAAGATAGAACGATCGGGGGGGGGTCCGGAAAGATCTGACCGCCGTAGATCTAGGTGTAATTATCTTAACCATTGATATATGAGCGGAGCATAAGTGAGGGCGTGGAGAATACATGTTCTAGAGAACTTAGGATAAGTGCTTTTCAAGGGTTTTTTGCAAGGATTTTCATGTATACACCACCACGGGGCTAGTCAAACAACATTTTAGGAATCTAAAGCATGGTGCAACATTCATCATCCAGCTGGTTTATTGAAGTAAAGAAACTAGCCTATATTCTAACCTAGCTTCCTATGACAATTAACCTAGATTAGACTATTGGGCTAAGAACTTACTCTACACTGGGGGTATCTGACCAAGATTAGACAGTCTGGCTAGATTTATCCACTAATCTAACCTAGACACTTTAGCTAAGATTGAACGGTTTAGCCAAACTTGTTCACTAACCCTATCAACATCAATTTAAAAAAGAACTTGGCCATTCTTGAAAGGTATGGACCAAGTTACTATTATTGCATGAGGATTTATTGAAATTCTTTTATGCCCTCTTTTCTTTTCTTTTCTTTCTTTTTCTTTCTTTTTTATTTTTCTTTTCTTTCTTTTCTTTTTTCTTTTCTTTTTCTTTCTTTTCAAATTATTTGCAGAATGAAAAATCATTTGTCAACAAAAACACTAGAGAGAGATAATATTCCAGTTACCAGTTGATCCTATAACTTATAGGGTGATAACAGTGGCTCCACCTGGGGATGGTACTTTCCCTGTGAAGTGCCAAGAATCCTGGTACCTGATGTTTTGAAAATTTATGCCTAGTTGCCTTCATTGATTGATTGGTTTTATTTTCAAAAAATGGAAGAACAGCGGTCAGTGGCTTAGGGCCTTCTCTTCGAGATTCAACCAACTGACTAAAGTTATTCCCTCAGAAAATGCAGGTGAAAAATAAAGATGGTATGTACAATGGAGAGTGTAACCTCGAGTCTCTACTAAGGCGGTGAATAGTGCTTCAGCATTCTTCCATTTACAGGTCCTCCTGGCATATCTGTCCCATCAACATTATTTAGCAAGAAAGTGTTATTTCCTCTGAATGCTTGGATCATGTATGGTCCCTTCCACAGACTATCAAATTTTTCATGCTTTCCCTTGTCTTCATTTCGGGCGTCCCATCTCAACACCAAATCTCCTAGCTCAAAATCATCTTCCTTGGTTCTTTTTTCAAAAATCTTCTTGATGCTTTCTTGGACTACCTGAGTCTTGTTGAATACCTCTTCCCTAGACTGTTGCAAATGGATCATCTGATTGATCCTTATTTGTGAGTCGTTTGGCTCGGCTTGTATGTCTTGGAGCAATTTCATGATAGGGACTCCTAAGGAAGTGGGAAAAATTGCTTCTGTGCCATAGACCAGCTGATATGGTGACATACCGATCGACCTTTTGGTGGTCAGTATGTCAGCCCATAAGGCGAAAACCAACTCATTATGACACAACTTCTTGTTTTCCTGCAATGTCTTCTTGATGATGTTTACTAGGGTTTTGTTTGAGGATTCCGCCAGCCCATTCCCCTGAGGGTAGTAAGCTATGGAATGTCCCAAACCAATATGATACTGGTTGCAGAAATCTATGAGTTTCTTCGATCGAAAAGCAACTGCATTATCAATTATAATCTTTATAGGACATCCAAAGCGAGACAAGATATTATTTTCAAGAAATTTAATAATAACTGAATCAGTGGCTTGCCTACTTGGTACTGCTTCGATCCATTTTGTAAAATAATCTGTGGCAGTAAGAATCCACTTGTGCTGGCCTGAAGAAGGGGGTTGTATTTCTCCAATGAAGTCCAGTCCGCATTGTTGGAAAGGAGCCTCAACTGAGATCGGTTTCAGGGGTAGAGGAAGGAGCTTCCTTTTGCCTTCAAACAACTCACATTGATGACATGAAGTCACTTTATGATGTACATTAGCGAATAGGGTGGGCCAATAGAATCTAGCTCTGAGGATTTTGTTGGTTGTAACCTTCCAGTTCAGATGACCACCGCAATCTCCTGCATGAAACTCTTGTAACACTTTGTCATGTTCATCTTTCAATAAACAATTTAAAAGAATACCTCCAGGATCTTTTCAATACAGATTGCCTTCTAGAATGCAAAATTTTAACGCTTTCAACTTCAAAAACCTAGCTTTAGTCTTAGTCAGACTAGGGGGATCTTGTAAATTATGCAAAACAAATATTAGGTCTACGTACCATGGAGAATTGAGAAAGACCTCTCTCACGCTTGGAGTTGCCGGCTCGTCCTGTTCATCTGCTACAGCTAAGAAATTAATGTCAAGAGCATGGAAATTTGATTCAGCCATTAATTTTTCTAGACCTTGACCTTTAATTAGTTTCGTAGGCTTAATCTCTATGTTGTATTCTAAAATGACAGCAATCCATTTTCCCCTTCTTCCATCCGGATTTTCTTGGGTCAAAATCTCTTTTACTACTGCATTCAAAACATATGCAATGGTGTGGGAATGAAGAATGTATACTCTAAAATCTTTTATGGATTTTACCAAGGCAAAAGCTTGTTTCTCCATTATTTTATAATTTAGAGAAACATCTCTTAACACTTTATTGAAGAAGGCTATGGGTTGTTCATACCCTTTGTTGTTCTTCTGTAGTAATACTGCTGCAATGGTATGTTCGGAGGTGAAAGAAAAAAGATAGAAATATCTAGTAAAGTCAGGACTGATCAAGACGGGGGCCAGTGTGAGTGCTCGTTTGACTTGATCGAAAGACTGCCTAGATTGGGTGTCCCATTTGATTTTTACATCCTTTTTTAACATATTTGTAATGTTTCTGAGGAGCTCAGCCAGATTGGGTATGAATCTTCATAGAAAGTTTATTTTTCCGATAAAAGACTGTAATTATTTGATGTTTCTTGGGTGTTCTAATTTTTGTATGGATTTGATTCTGCTGCGGTCTATTTTGATTCCATCCTTAGAGATTATGTGCCCTAGGAGTTTTCCTTCCTCTAGTCTGAAAAGGATCTTCTTAGGATTTAAAGAAATCCCAAACCTCTTGCATTTCTCAAAGACTCGTCTGAGATGTCGCAGGTGCTCATCATCAGATTGGGAAAACACAGCCACATCGTTCAGATAGATGACAATAAATTTACCTAATTCTTCCACAAAGGCAATGTCCATCACTCTCTAGAAAGTGGCTCCAACGTTCATCAAACCGAAAGGCATTTTCGCATACATGAAAGTACCCCATGGTGTACTGAAAGAAGATTTGTCTTGGTCATTTGGGTGAATGAGGACCTTATTATAACTCGAGAACCCATCCAGCAAAGAGATCTATCTGGATCCGAATACCCTTTGTAGTATGTGGTCCATTTTTGGCAAGGGGTAATTGTACTTCAAAGAGACCTTATTCAAATTTCGGAAGTTAATGCAAAGCCTGATTTCTCCAGATTTCTTATGTGTTGGGACCAAATTTGAGACCCATTTAAAAAAGCGTAATGGGACTATGATTTCGTCATCGTCCATTTTTTTTATTTCCTTTTCTATATGGGGGAGTAACTTGGGATTGATTCTCCTAAGTTTCTGTCTGAACAGTTTTTGATCCTCTTTTATTGGAATCCTATGTTGTATGATGTTGGTATCATAAGCTTTCAAGTCCTCATAACCCCAGGCAAACACATCYGAATACTCCTTGAATAGCTCAACATATTTGATTTTTCTCTCAGGGGGTAATGATTTAGACAATTTGACCAYCCTGGGTTTCTCTTCTGTCCCTATATTACAATCTTCTACTTCTTGTCCACTGGCTTCAATTTTTGGTTTTTTGGCTACATCATTGAAATCAAACAAGTCCTCTAAAGGAACTAAACCCCTAGGTAAAACATTAMTTTTCAAATGAAAAATATCACTCTCCATCTCATCATCACCTAACTCTCTTGAATCTACGCTATTTACATTATCATTTTCAAAATCAAATCATTTTACATTTTCATCTTCGTTCTCTAAATCTATATTTGTACATTCAAAATYATTTTTACACTGCAGAAAGTCTTCAATTTGATCATCATTACCAAATACCTACCAGTACYTGATGTTGTCAGGAACAATTGGTCTCCACTTCACTTCTACCATGTATGGGCAAGTCGAATGAAAAGGAATCTTACATGTGGCTGCTGATGTAGCCAATCCATCTACCAAAATATTCTATCCCCTAGGCATTACCTACAAATCAAGTTCAGTGAAACATCTAAGGGCATCGAGAAAAACATTCCTATAAGCTCTAAGACGGGGATGTTTCACAACATACTCACCTTTAATTTTCCTTATTATTAACTCAGAATCACCTCTTACCATAATCTATTTGGCACCAACCCTTTTCAAAAGTTGCAAACTGAGCATCAAGGCTTCATACTCGGCGATATTGTTAGTGAATTGGAAATTTAATTTGTAAGAATGGTTTTTTGAATACCTGGATCTATGATTGTACAGCCAAACTCCCACTCCAGCTCCTTCTTTGCTCACTGCTCCATCAAAATCCATGCTCCAGAAGTCTACCAGTAATTCTTCAGTTATCATATTTTTCTTTCTTTCTACCTCGATGATTTCTTGGCCTTCATCTGGACCAGATGTATCCTCTCCCAGTTGAGTGATTTTCTCTCCCATGTCACCATCGTTATACAGGATAAAATAATCTAGGTTAGAATGTGTAGATTAAAGAGGATAGTTGTGCAGTTTTTCTTGGCTACTGACCATGTATTTCATCAATGTTTCTCTATATATCCTTCTTTGTTGCTCGAAAACTGGGACAGTGGCATACGACATGTCCAGTTGCATGGCATCTCTCAACTTATCCCCCTAAGACCGGGATAGCAACATTCCATACTTCAGGGGGATGTATACAACTACCACATCCATGACCATGCTCTTTGCAGGAATCTGAACCAGGGTGATACACATGTCCTTGATTAAACCAATACATCTAACTTTACTGGAGTCAAACAAGTGTAAATCCTTGTAAGGTTTGGTGACCTCCAGTCCCAGTTTCTCCATCACTGCTTTAGGCATTAGATTATGGGAAGCACCTGAATCTAGCATAGCATTATGGAAGATCAGATCATGTATATTTAGAATGATGTAAAAAGGAGTGACAACACCATTATCGGCTTGGCCATCCACTTCAGGTCCGAACATAAGTTCAGGTTAATCATCTGTAAGGTTCATAGTGTCTGAATGATTTGTTGATCCAACGGTTAAGGCATTCGTACCTATATCAGGTTCAATGGTCAGTGATTTAATCACCTGTGAACGATAAGCGTCTTTGTTCATCAACTTGGAAAGTGGAATGGGAATTTTTACTTTGGCTAATTCCCCTTCGAGGCTGAAAGGTGTAGGGGCTCTTCTTTGGTTCATCAATTATGGTTTGTCTACCACATTCTTCTGGCTGAAAGTGCTTGGTTGATTAATTGATGAAACATCAAGATGCAATGATCTTTTCAGAATAGTAAGGTTTCTTTTTGCTAGAACTTTGGCATTACTCTTCTCAGGAATCTTCTCGGTAGATGGCTCAGAGGCTTTTTTGGTTTCGACTACCTTCTTCGTTTCAATCATGTTTTTTGGGGAACTTCCTTCTATATTTTTACTTCGCATATTGTACTGCCAGTGTACCTCCAAAATGGCATTTTTGAATGCCTGTTGTTTAGCATCTTCAGCTTCTTCACTTACTTTTGTTTGATTGAGAAGAAAAAGTTGTTTCTCTTCTTGGGTAAGGAAGATAGCTTCATTATCGTGAATTCCCATGAGATTTATATGAGTATGCTCTAGTTCCTCAATCACTTCCTATCCTTCATCAGCATAATTTTCTTGTAGCGGAGGTCTGATCTGTTGATCCAGACCTCTCTGCTTTCTTTGATCCCTAGGATCTCTCTGTCTGATTTGAGGAGGGTTTCTTCTGAAGTTAGGATTCCGAACTTGAGGAGCTGGTGGGTTTTCTATCGGAGGATTTCTTTCTAACACAGTAAGTCTTTCCATCATTCTTTCCATTGTTCTGGCCAAGGAATCCAATTTGGAATTGAAGGTTGATGTGTAAGGTTCCTCTTTAATTGTGACTCTCCTCTCTAACCTCTATCGTGCCCTTTTTGCCAACAAATTGGCCTCCACACTTATTGCGCTTTTCTACATGTCCTCTAGGGTGGTAGAATTTCTTTCCCTTAGTTGGTATGACATATCGACGTCAAAACCATTAGGGAATTTTATCAATGCCAAACCCTATGGAGGTTTGATTTCAGCTGGGATTGCGTTGTACAGGTTATTGAAACGGGTGCAGTAATCTTGTACTGTCTCACCTTGATTTCTTCTGCTATTTTCATATTCTGACAATATTTGGAGAGGGTTTTTATTTACCTCCCATCTGTCTAGAAAATTCGTTTGGAATGTAGTAAGGTCAAGGAATGAGGCGGCACGTAATCCTTTATACCATTTCTTAATGTCACCTGTCAAACTTTGGGAAAACAATATCATTTGAATGTCAGCCTCATCTACTTTGTGCAGATCAAAATAATCATTCATTTTATCAACGTGTTGTTGGGAGTTCAAAGGTACTATTCCATCGAACCGTGGGAGTCTCATTTGATAGTCTTAGGGCATAGCATGAAGAGGCGTGGCCAACACCAAGGGAGCGTATCTGGCTTCCATGGTAAGTGGAGGAGGTGGGATAAAAAACTGTATGATAGGTGAGGTAGCAACCGAAGACGAGGACGAGGAGGGACTGGCTAGCACCGAGGGAGTGTTTTTCGGTTTAGCAGTGGGAGATAGAACTTCAGGAGTCCGGGGTTGCAAAATGGTTGGGTCCACAATGATTTTAGTCACAAAACTATCAGATCTTGTTCTAACCAGGCTTTGTTCGGAAAAGGTGTCAAAGTCAGGGTTTTGAAAGGTAACGAGCTCCCCTAAAAAGGAAAGGAACTTATGAAAGGGAGTATGACTTACTGAACCTTCAACAGTGGTCTTTTTCCTGAGCAACTGTTATGGGTTATCTATTAATATCACAGGTTCTTGGTCTGGATGAGATCGAGTATAAAATTTCTTGGGAGCCATATTTCTTTTTGATTTTTATATATATACTTTTTAGTTTTACAAGTCTAAAAATAATATGTACAAATTTTAATCAACCTCTAAACATTATTTTCTTCTCAAATTTGCTATATTTCAAGAACAAACTTTCTTCTAGGGAAAAGAAAACGTGAAGCTATAAATTTTTAGTTCTTTTCTCGTTCCCCAGTGGAGTCGCCACTATGTTAGTGCTCTGTAAATTTCCTAGAGGTTCTTAGAAAGAAGAAATCTACGAGAGGTAACTTTATCCAACCGCTTTTGAAGCTGGGATCTATCCCTTCCAACTTCAGAGAGGGATCTCTCTATATGATTTAGATATATTTCAAATTTTTTAAATATTAGGCTAGGTAAATAAATAAGTTGGTTTTGTTGTTGTGGTGTTTGTCAAGTTGGCTGACATAATTTACACATCCATTGGGCTAGGGGTCTGTGTCATAAAAATGAAATTCTAACCAGAAAAACAAAGAAAACCTTTCACAGGGAGAGATAAGATAATCACTGGATTCTTTAGTAGCATAAATGAGGAATAGAAGAAAAGATGAGAAAGACAATTACAACAAATAAGCAGTTAAGAATTTCTTTATTGTAAAATGAGAAGATAAAACACTAAAATATTTTAAGTCAGAAACAGGGTACACGAGATAAATCCTGCAACGTTCATTACTTCCAAAGATTAGATTTAGAAAACAGTGTGATAACAAAGCGAGAATAAAATTTAACTTGGAAAGAAAAACATCACCAGTGAATACACACAAGAATCCTGTAAAGTGCCTCTTTGTATTAATGGGAGATATCTTCAAAAACATTACAATCTGATAGCTTGCAGGGCGTGAAAATCAACAACCCTCAATATTTCGAAAGATGAAGTATTTATAACCCCAAAATTACAAAGAATCCTGTCATCAAGGATCAAGATGTGGTAAAACTATTTTTAGCATAACTAACTTAACAAATTTCGGAAATCTAGGAACCCGCTTGACGATGTGTCAAAACTGCATGTTGTTTTCTAGGTGAACCGTTGGTGAGGCCTCTGCATGACCACATCTGACTAGACAAATGGTTGGGCTGGGACAACTCATCTACTACTCTATTAGATCACAGATTTCTTCCCATCGATGATGACTAGGAACGTTGACTTTGAGTAGCCTTCGTTAAACTTCATCCATTTCTGTGTACTTGGCAAAGCTGGGTTTGGTGACGACGATGTATCGAATCTCATGGTGAATACTGATGTCCCACTGAAGCGCATCTAGAAATGCCTTGCCAGTGATACTTCCTTGAATTCCTGAAAACTTTGAACTGTCCTTAGCCATATCGGCCAGTCTCTTTTTGTAGTCTGGGAGTGTCATCAATAGGGATGATTTTAAGGATGGAAATTTATTTTAAAATGTAGAAACCTTGGCGAATCTTACTAATCCTTCATATTCCAACTATAAATGATTGGCGATATTTTTGTAAAAATATTCAAATTTCTAAGGATTTTATATATTTTTTATAAAATTTTGGTGATTTTTAAGGTAAAATAATTTTATCCTATAGAATTTGGGCGAATCATTTTTAAAACAATGAATCTCGTTTTTGGAAAAACCATGGAAAATTAGCTCATGAGCGAAATTTAGCCCCTAAAATCATCCCTGGTCATCAATTTGTCATTAATTACCTTCAGACCAAGAAGACCTTTCTTCTATAGAGCCTAAATTTTACTAAAAAACCTTTGTGCCCCTAGGTCCATGGCCTGAACCTTTTCTTCCAGCTGAAGAATTAATCCTCTCTTCGTCAAAACTCTCTTGACCTCAAGGATGGTCTATGTTCTATCTTCAATTTTCAACTCTTCTAGCTCCTCCCTGGTCTTAGAATTTAGGAACTTGATGATTTCATTAGCCTGTGTGGGCATCTCTCCCAATTTTGATCTGATCTTCTCAATGGCCTGTTTGCTTCTCTGCACCAATTCATTTTTCTCAAACATGATCTGTATCATTGGGAATATCTCGTTCATAGACTTGGTGATGTATGTCCAGACACTTTCTTTAACCTCGGCCAAAGTTTTTCCTACCACTGTTTGCTTCCGAAGCTATTGTAACTCTTGTTTGAGCTGGTCTGACACCTACTTTTCCTTGGAGAGGCTGATCTGAAAGGAATATTTGATCTCCTAAAGGTTCTCAATATCCTTTTTGAGCCTTCTAATCTCTGTTTCCTGCAGGTTCATCTTTTCCATAGATTTGGCCAATTCGACTGTGTTTTCCAGAGATGTCAGTGGATTCGTTGATGGGACTTTTGTTACTGATGTTGTGCTTACTCCTGAAAGTGGAACTGCACTCAATGGAATGACTTCCATTGGATTCAGCTATTATTTCTCTTTTACTAGCTTCTCCATCTCAGCTTCCATTTCCTTTAGTTGTGCATTCTGCTCCATGATTAGTTTGAGCATTTCATCTTTTTCTCCTTCTGTCTAATCTATTTCCTTTATCTGTGAATCCTCTGTTGGTGGGAGTTTCAATTGTTTCCTTAAGGAGTTTATGTTGGAATTTTTCTTTTTAATCATCTCCTCGGCTGCTTTCACGTTCGAGGGATCGTACCCAATCTTAAGGACCAATTCCTCCAAAGTCTTGATCCTATTGTCCTTGGGAAAGGACGATATCTTCTCCAACTTCAACTGTGTTTGGACGTTGTTCAGGGACACTTGCAATTTGGACGCAGTAGTGGAAGCATGTGCCAACGTATACAAAACCATTTCTCATGTTTGCCTGTGTAGATCCATCTGATCGGCTGGATGCACATCCTTAGTCTAGAATTCAAAAGTGGCCCTTTGTAATCAGTGATTACCTTTGGATCGGGACCTATGCTTGGAGGAATTCCATATGCATTCTGCCCTTCTCAGTGTCAAATGTCGATAGTAGCCTATGTTGTGCAGTTGACGTCTTCTTCTAGAACTGGTCGCAAGTGCTGCTGGTTAGAGTCTGATTCCTTTTCTTGATCAGATCATATTTCTCAAAGATGCTTACCTTCGGTCCTAGCTTGCCTGGCTGGGTGGTTGGTAGAGTATCTGTACATTTCTTCGGTAATGCTGAGGTTATGATATGCTAAAGGCTTGCACTGAGGGGTGGCCTATCAACCTTGGTCACTGTAGTAGATGGAACTTCCTTTTCGCCAGTCAGATCAGGAGCTGAACTAGTTTTAGACCTCTTAGTATGCAGTTGGAATTCTTCTGACGACACTTCAGTGACAGGCGACAAAAAATCTTGCCTAGGCCTTTTCTCTTTCAGAACATGTGGTGTGGTTGTTTGTGATATAGTGGCCAAGGAATCTTGTTGTTCTGCTTCGACCAAAGTGTTTGGTTCCCATATTGTCTGGTTTGCGAATTTCTCGACTTTGGGCCTAGATTCGTGGACATATGAGATATTCTTATTTTTCACCCTCATCTCAGAGATAATCCCACATGAATCGTAGTGCCAGGTCAAACTCGTGACGAACTTAATTTCCTTCAGCAACTTATCTACTTCCTCTACGGTGCCACGATTGTTGTAGATGAAAGAGCCAATCTGCCCTTTAATTCTGAGTTGTTGTTTTTTCTTTAGGGACAGAAAGTGAATATCATCAGAGTTTATCACCTGCCTTATGTACTCCAAAGAAAAAATTCTGATAGGTAGGTATTTAGGAAGCTTATACAGGGCCAACTCGCACCCATATACTCTGATCTCAGTGTGATTTTGGTATAAATACCAATCACCAGTCTTGGTGTGATCCAAAAGATGCAGGATCCTCTGAACTTGATCATTAATCCTAGGTTCGGGCCTTCTGCTAAGCATACTTACCACTGAGTTATAGAATTGCTCGATGAACTTCTTGAAACTGAACTCTGTGGAGTTATGCTTGAGCAAGGAGGTGCATGCAGTTACTTCCTGGGGTCTGCCATCTCCGTCCATCTTCTGCATGGAAAAAGAAAATTTGTTTGCTTGGAAGAAAACAAGCAAGTACACCAGTATAGAAGAGTACCAAAACATGCCTTCCATGACGAAATTGACAAACTGTTCGTGAATATTGTTCACCAAGAACGTGCTGAAGTCAAACTAGGTAGTGGGCTTCTCATTAGTGGAGAAAATGGACAAAAATCCCAAAATGGGTTCATCAAGCCACTGATCCGAATAATAACCCAACAAGGCGCATAGGGATGAGATAATCTGGTTTCCTTTGGTCGAAAACATGGAAGAAGGATAAGGGGGATTTGTAGTGGGGAATTGAGTGGATGGAGGGAGGAAAAGCTCAAATATTTGAGATCTTTGGGGGAAAGTCATCTTCTGGTATAATTCTGTGAGAATTTCAAGGTTAAAAGGTGATGCAGAGTCATCTCGGGATATTTGCATCATTTGGTCGATGGTTTCAGGCGTGACGAGGAAAAGAACTTCTCCAGAAAAGGAAACGATAGCTCTTTGCTTGGGAGTGTAGTGGGCTTGGCACTTGAGGGAAAAATCTGGAAAAGGGTGAATCTAAGGAAAGAGTTGCAGGGGTAGGTTGGACTCCCAAAGTCCAATTTCATCACTCTGGTCTAGGAAAACTTCTCTGAGCCATGACTGAAGGTTTGTGAAATTGAAATCGCACTTTGTATCTGCGATTAGGCGGTCTTTGTCATTCAATGGAATACTGTCAAGGTCGAGAGGAGGAGGGAGAAATGAATTCTCCTCTCCTTCTGCTTGTTTTGACTTTGGTGCCATTACTGCAACAGTACCTGCAAAAACCAACGTTAGCGAGGATGACTGTAGATGGAGGCAACTAACTGAAATGGAGAAAACGGTGTAAAATTCTCTGGTGCGATGAGTGGGTCAATGGTGAAAGAAAGCAGAGTGAGGGTAGTTTTGAGTAAACAGGTGTCCGTTGGGCGCGGGGGACAGGTCAGTTGGTTAACGGATAGGTTATCTAGTAATAAATGGCCAACGGATCACTTATAGCTTGAGATGGCAGGTGACAGTGACTGAGGAATACAGATGGGTGAAGTGGCGACTATCGATTGGAGTAAAAATCATGGTGAGGGGGATCGCCACAAGTGAATAGGGGGGTAGGACTGGCAAAAATTATGGGATGTGACTCTTTGGAAAGGTGGATGATGACGTCAAGAGGTGATGGAGGTATGTCAGATAGTAGGAGGCGGTGGGACTCAGTACCGGTAGAATCATGCCATGTATAAATAGGTGCCCGCCAGAGGAAATATTCCATTCCAGACCCCCCCCTCAGTTAAAGGTAGATCAATCGGGGGGGGGGGG
>ML784381.1:270272-295482 GCA_009831015.1 Picea engelmannii | reverse complement strand
AATCCCCATCGACTTCACACCGATATGGGCCCTCCCAAACTGCGATAGAGAAAAGGAACAAGCATCGCGATGACTTGGAAAATGAAAATATCATCCCATCGATATTTCCCAACCACATCCTGCCCCTGGCTGGTGCAGTTAGTCATGACAGTGTTCCGAGAGACTTCAAGTACACCCTCATCACTGCATACCTCCCGAAGGGGATACGCGCAGTTGGAACACAGCTAGGACTGATCCATGATCTCAAGATTAACGAATTTAACCTAGGAGATAGAAAGAATTTTGCATTTCTCACACCACATAAGTATTTGAAAAATAAATTGGGGAAGAAGTCGAAGATAGTCTCCCATCCATGGACTAAGGAGATCACGAGGTTCAATATCCTCAATGTCATGAAGATACCCCACTTCGACAGACATCAAGAGGTTAGCGCGTGTGTTAAAATCCACCTGTCGTGCTACCATGGAGGTTATATATGGTTATAAAAATGTGTGACTGTGGATCCGACGTTGATCCACATGATCACTAGATTGAGTATGCAGGGACTAGACCCTCAAAAATTCTACCCAGGGAAGGCTATAGATCACACCTTGGCGCAGTAAATAAAGGACACCTATGACGATGTGGAGAAGGGGAAGCAAGGATACAAGGTAGTTTCCATACAATATGGCGCAGTGTGCCTAGCTTTCCATTTGATTGTTCGTAAGAATGTCAGGAAGAACATAACAACGCAAGTCACGGGGTTTGTCGTCGACCTTGCACAAAAATGCATTGAAGGAATGCTAATGAACTGGGTGAGCTACCTTGTCAACTAGTTGGAACAAGATTTTCACAAAGCGTAGGTCTAGGGATACGAGTTTCACTAAAGCTGGTTTCTTATTCTTGTTTCCTTCGTCACTTGGGAGATGCCGGAAGGAGTGACCTTCCTTGAATTTGAGTCATTTGAACCATTGGCCGCAAGGTTCACTACCCTTTGGTATTCGAGTGACATGGAAAAACAATTGCAGTCCAATGAAATGTTCCAAACCTATTACTTGCAGCTGAAGAGGTACATTGAATCCTTTCCTCGCATGATGCCGAATACAATCCATAGGTTCAGGCCAATTGCAAATTTCCATGCAGATAGACACTTCATTTACATCACTACACGTGGGAATGAACAGAAGGAAGTGATTCAGTTCTATTCCAAACTCACTGAGGAAGATATGGAGGAAATAACCAAGGAATGGCCTCCAAAATTCCTTGTACTGGTCAAACAGACAAAACTCTCCGACCTGGACCTCATCAGAAGTCTTGTAGTCACTTGAGAAGAGTATGATGGACCCAACAACAACAAGAGGAAGAATAAAGAAGAAGTGAAAGAAATGAACAACGCATTGGAGGAAACTGCACCTGATTCACCTGGAGGGGGAGGAGGTGACAAAGTGAACCAAGAAGAGAGAAGGGAAGAAGACGAGAAAGAACAGGGTGAAGTAACACCACCTAAGGATCACCTTACGGAGACCAACACATCAAAGAAAAGAAAGGTTTCCCCAAAGAAACCTTCAACATGGAAGAAGTCACGAGCTAATAATCCCTAGTCACAGACTGTTATTATAGTGGATGACATTGATCTCATCATCGTCATTGTAGCAGACACTTCGGAGGATATTTTGAAGCTTAATGAAGAAAACAAAGAGACAATGTATGAAAGAATCGAGGTAGAGATGAAAGGGGTGCAACAAGCCCTCTACTCAAGCCATGTAGTGTCTATTGCACCATCATAATCATAAGGTATCGAATTGGAAGATGAGCCTGCCCAACTACGTAGATTAGCAAATGTGATAGACAGTCACCTTCATCGGGTCCAGGAAGAAAAATAACAGGCCACAGAGGCATTGGAGCAAGCAAAGGAGGAATCCCTAGAGCAACGTTAGGTTGTGTAGCAAGAGAAATACAACCTCCAGACACAGTTTGTAGAGGATAGAGTGCAGATCCAGAAGGAAAAATAACATCTACTCACGAAGGAGATGGGATTTAAGGAGGCATTCACTAGAGAAATTCACTCTGTGTCGGGCCTAACACATATGGAAGAGGAAACAACTGAGAGCCAGGTGGGGAAGCTCGTTGAATCCATTCAGCAGATTCAAGAAAGAGTAGTATAACTAGAACTACAAGCACTCTGTAAGAAGTGCAATATCAGAGAGAAGAAAATGCCAGGAGCACAGTCGAAAGAATCAAGGCATTGGCATTAGAATGCAAGAAACTCAGTAATCGAAGTGCACATACCTATGAGCACCTTGTAGAGGACCCAAAACTAAGGACATTGAAGTCATAGCTCCATGAGGTGAAGCAACAAGCATCGACAATGAAAGAGAAGTTGAAACTACTGTCAACAATCGACAAGATGAAAAGGTCACAGGAGGTGTGCACAATTCAATAGCAGGTTCATGCCATCTAGAGTAGAGTCATGGAAGTGAACCAGAGACTCCACCTGGTGTAGGATGGAGCCTACACATTTTTTGAAGATATCAAAGGATGAGGTGCACAGCTAGAACAAGTGGTCACCATGGTGGAAAAGAGCATGGGAGGACCAATCACCAAGAAATTCATTCAGGAGTTCACCAAGAAGGAGGCTCTATCAAAGAAGCAGGTCGAGGAAGCTCGAGCTAAGCTCGAGTCCTTCGAAGTAGAATTTGCCAGATCAAAGTGACTTGGGATGAGTCACATGTGAGTGTTGGGGGCCTATTGGCCCTTGACCAATTTTTGGATAACCTTGGTCATGTTTGACCAATTTTGGGACTTTGACAGGCTGGTCGAAGACAGAGCGCCTAGGCGAAGCAGAGATCATGGGATCTCACCCCCTTTTGTGGGATTTTTGGGTGTTAGGGTTTATGTAACGGGTGTGGGATGTCGGCCCATGGGTTTACCCATGTTTAGGGCCCTTTTGTAATGTATAAATAAGTATCTAGGTGATGTAAGTAAGGAGTGAGATGTAGTAGTTGGATCTATGTGATTGAATTGTCTTAGTGCATGACTAGTTGGCTTTGTGCCAAGACTGTGTTGAGACTTGCAGAGCTAAGTGCAAGTGATTGTAAGG
Source organism: Picea engelmannii (assembly GCA_009831015.1). Taxonomy (NCBI): domain Eukaryota; kingdom Viridiplantae; phylum Streptophyta; class Pinopsida; order Pinales; family Pinaceae; genus Picea; species Picea engelmannii. The sequence continues at coordinate 292,403 of ML784381.1, read as the reverse complement.
GATGGTGTAAGGATTTTTTCTTGTAATGAACTCAGAAGGAGGATATGGTGAGGTTTGCGCAGATCTCCTTTCCTATGCAGGGTTGGATTTGTGGCTCTCTGCATGTAATAAGATTGGAAGAAGATAATAAAGAAGAAGAAGATTTGGTGGACGTAGCCCCACACTGTGGTGAACCACATATATCTTGTGCTGTGGTTTCTTTGTGCAATATGGTTGATATGTTATTGATTTGATTTATTCTTAGTGTTGTAATCTTTATGTATGTTAGATGCATCTTATGTGGTAGCTTAGTGCTTAATAATATGAATGAGGGTTAGATCTATTTTGATGCTATGTGTTGAATGGTTAGATGCAATTAGATCTTTATGAATATTGCGTTGTTCTGTAATTAGGGTTCTAACTTGCAATGCGAATAAGGGTCAAGAATAATGAATGTTAATTGCTAAGTGATTTGTTAAGTATTTTGATCACAGGTCTGTGTCTCAGCTAGGTTGTGTACACTTGATTCTTGCAACCCCCCCTTACTCTACCTCGGGTGAGACTTCATCTGCTTCGCAGGTGTTGCCAAAAGGGCCGATAGTTAGGGTTTTTTTGGTGCGTTGTTGAAGCATTGAAACCTAGGTCTACCCTTGTGCCAACACCAGGATCATGGGAATAGGGGGTTGCACCTTGCATTTTTCCATTTGTGATTTTTTTCACCTTATATTATGTTTTTTGGGGTTACTTTCAACTGATTTTAATGGATTTTAGCAAATATTGAGATATATGGAGTCTGATTTGAGGCCAGATCTTCAGAGGAAGTTGGGTGGTTGATGCCATCTCCAAATAAATATAAACCATGGGTTCTTAGTAGCATTGAGAGAGGTTACAAATAATATAAATTATTAGGAATTTGAAATCCAAATCCATTTTTATGCAGGGAATCCATTGAGGAGGGGAAATTTGCAGGCCAATTCTGGGAGCTACGCTGAATATTTTTCACTGTCGTCATTTGTGTTGGATTCTTGAGATCGATCAAAACAAAACCAGACCAATTTGTAATCCTATTGATACTTTTGTTATGTACTTTGAAGCATTGAAGAGAAATAATAAATCCTCACCCACTGAGACAAAGGCCCTGAGACGTAAGAAATCTTGTCGAACTCCGTTAACAATTTTGATGTTATGGTTTGTTGATATTTTGTTCAACAAGACATGCATTCCAATAGAGGATGAACACCTTCAGTAACCAATCACATAACTAGATCAAAGATCAACACATAGATGTTTTCATGTGGTAAAACCCCTACAGGGAAACATCCACAGCCCCATCCAACGCGACCACTTGGAGAAGTTTATTAATGCAAAGAAAAATATTATAGAGAGATTTTACAAGAGAGTTTCTCACAATTGATCATCAGAAAATGACCCTCCATGCTCTTAAAACAAAGATCATGGACCAATCAGGTGTTAAGCCACAGATCAATGGTCGTTAAGATCGAGGAGAGTATGAACCGTTGGATCACTCTATGTCGAGAACATATCATGATCATCAGATTTCCTAACTACAAATACATACTAATGTGTACTAAAGAAACACACTAGAAAACACACTTTTACCTAAAGACACAATAGACCAAATAGATCTTAACTAACTCCTATGTGTCTAAATATTAACATCCCCCCTTAAGAACAACTTGGGATGATATTGAAGGATTTACAATAGTGACACAATAGGAGAAGGAAGGAGGCATTAGAGCCTATCCCCCCTTAATGACAACTTCGTGAACTCCTAACATAAATCAAAGTTTGGAAAACTTTGCTTCTATAAGAGACTTTGTGAAAATGTCTATAGCTTGATCTTCTATAGGAAAAAAGAGCACTTCAATAACTTGATCATGAATGAGATTTTTGTTGAAGTGAATGTGTAGCTCGATGTGTTTTCTACGCTGATGTTGAACTGGGTCTTTGGCAAGCTTGATGGCACTCTGATTTTCACACCAAAGGTTGGTCAAATGCTGGTGCTGGAATCCAAACTCTAAAAGGAGTTGTCGAAGCCACGGGGCTTCCTGACTTGCATTTATCGTTGCTGGGTACTCAACTTCTGCTAAAGAAAGTGAAATAGACTATTGTTTCTTAGAGGCCCAACTGACAGGTCCTGAACCAAGGATGAAAATATAACCTTTAGTAGATATCTGATCATCAGGGTCATCGACCCAATATGAATCAGTGAAACTAAACAATAAAGGAGTCCCCCCTGAATTGTAATGTATCTCGAACTGAATTGTACCACGAACATAGAAAAGTATACTTTTAGCTTCTTTCCAATGGATTTCATGGGGCATTTGCATATACCGAGCAACAAGACCAACAACAAAGGAAATATCAGGACATGTATGAGTCAAGTATAAGAGGCTACCAACTAACTGACGGTATAGGGTGGCATCATCTTCAGGAGAAGTATAGGTGGTAGTAAGCTTGACTCCAGATTGGAAGGGAGAAGGGGTTAGTTTACAATCATCCATGTGAAAGTGACGAAGAAGGTCAAAAGCATAGTTAGACTGGGAAAGAAAAAATCCTTCATTGGTTTGCAAAACTTGGAGGCCAAGGAAATAGTGCAAAAATCCTAAGTCTTTCATTTCAAATTTCTTCTTAAGGCTAGTTTTCACATGGTTTAAAATTTTTGAGTCACTACTAGTAAGGATAAGGTCATCAACATAAAGGACAAGGATTATGAGATGGCTTCATAATTTCTTTGTATAGACATTAGGATCGGGATGGCATCTAGAGAATCCAGTGGCAATAAGAAAGGTGTCCATTTTGGCATACCAAGCTTGGGGATCTTTCTTGAGACCATAAAGAGATTTCTTAAGGAGACAAACAAGGCTAGAGTCATTCTAGACATAGACAGGAGGTTGTTCCATGGATATTTCTTCTTTCAAATCTCCATGCAAGAAGGCGTATTTAACATCCATCTAATGGACCTCCCATTTATGTGAGGCATCAAGGACAAGAACAAGGTGGATGGAATTCATTTTGGCTATAGGGGAAAAGGTTTCATGATAGTCAATTCCTTCAACTTGGGAAAATCCTTTGGCAACTAAATGAGCCTTGTGTCTTTCAACACTTCCATCTGATACATACATAGTTCTGTAGGCCCATTTGCATCTAACAATCTTTCTTCCTTTTGGAAGAGGTACAAGATCCCAAGTATCATTTTCCATTAAAGAATGATACTCTTCATTCATTGTTGTATCCCAATCTGGATGATCTAAAGCTTTTGCAAATGTCTTTGGATCATGAGTTTCTGAAACTTGAGCAAAAAGAGAAGAGGCTTGTTGGAACTATGAACGTGTCTGATACTTATCTGAAGGATCATCGACAATATCACCAGTTTCTTCTCATGTTGAACAGATCCATCTAGGAAGCGGTGGACCTAGTGCTGGTTCAGGTTCAAAGGACTCATCTTGAGGAGGGTGAGCAGGAAGAGGTGTATTTTCATCCTCACTATCATCATCTGAATAAGAAACCATATCAGAAGAAGGCACAAATGTCGAACATGGTTCGCAGGCCAAAGAAGGAACAACCGTCGAATTAGGCTCACAGGCCAAAGAAGTCACAAACACTGAATTAGGCTCGCAGGCCAAGAGATTTTCATCAAATTTAACATCTGTTATAATAATAATTTCATTACAATGTGATTGAAGAAGTATGTAACCTTTGACATATTCATAATAACCAACAAATATACACTTCTCACTTTTAGGCTGCAATAATTTCCTTTTCTCATCAGGAATGTGATCCCCTACTATACTACCAAATACATAGAAGTGACTTACATATGGTTTAATTTTAGTCCAAGATTCTTCCGGTGTTATATTTTTAAGAGCCTTTGTGGGAGTGCGATTTACTATGTAATTTTCACGATTGATGGCTTCCGCCCAATACTTTAGACTTAATCCCTTAGATTGGATCATACAATTAGACATTTTCTTTAATGTGTGGTTCTTTCTCTTATCAACACCATTTTGTTGTGGTGTATATGGAATAGTGTGATGCATTTGGATTCTCATGTAGTGCAATAATTTGTAAAATTATTGTTCACATATTTGCCTCCATTATTTGTTCTTAACCTTTGAATTTGATGTCCAGATTTCTTTTCTACAAGGGCCTTGTAGGCCAAAAACTTGTCGAAAACTTAGCTCTTAAGTTTTAAGAAGTAAACCAAAGTACATCTGGAAAAGTCATCAATGAATGTTAAGAAATAATTGCAGCTGGAAAAGAAGGAGAAGAAAGTGGACCACACAAATCACTGTGAACAAGTTGCAAAGGACTCGAGGTGTGCCAAGAGGCACATTTTTCAAAACTGTCCTGATGATGTTTTCCAAGAACACAAACAACGCAAACACCATCTCTACATGAAACAAGAGGAAGAACAATCAGCATCTGTTGATTACATAGTTGCTACAATGAGTGATAGTTTAGATGACCAAACTGCTCGTGCCAAAGTTTTCTCAAGTCATCGCTATGAGCAATAAAAACTGATGAAAAAGATGATGACCAAAAGTTGTCAAACTTGTACAACCTGGTAATATCATCAGCAATTCCAATTGCAAGAACATGATTAGGATATTTTAGATCCTCGATTACAAATTGGTGAGGTGAAAACTCTATGGTTTTACCTTCAACTGAATGAGTGATTTTATATACTGATAGAAGGTTACAAGAAAGACTTGGAACACATAATACATCATTGAAATGACCATTTTCTACTTGTATTGTTCCAGATCCTTCAACACTAAGATATCTATCATCACCAACAAATATTTTCTTGGTGTTACATTCATTTAGAGTAGAAAATATGTCTATATCCTTATCCATATGATAAGATTCTCCAGAATCAATAAGCCACTTATCAGAAGTAGAAGTAGAAGGTGTATTGAAGGAGAAACCAAAAGCAAAAAGTGCATGTCCATGAGAAGAAGAAGAAGAAGTAGGATCAATATTGATGTTGTTCTCACTAGTACATATTATAAAAATTCCGACTTTCTATTTGCGTCGTTATGGACAAAATTGGCCATACTGTAAAAAAATAGAGGAAATTTATTTTTTTTTTTCCATATTGCCCGATAACATCACTATTGCCACATTAATGTCACTCTTGGCACATTGTCGTCTCTCCTGCCACGCTGTCATCTCTCTTGCCATGTTTTCATACATCTTCATCTCTTTTGCCACATTTGTGACATATTCATCTCTCTTGCCACGTTTGTGAAGATAATGGTCACAATTGCGACGTTGTGGAAACTAGGTTTTCCCCCTCCAACAATCACCTAGTATTTTGACCAAGTCAACTTTGATTTGGTCAATGATAATCAGAATTGCGACATTATAAAATCTATAAATATGTTGCATTTTATAGATGTTGCGAGAAGTTTTCTATAATAATGAAACTTCAAAAATGGTTTGCAGGTCTTCTCGTCTAGAGTACAACTATTAAAAGACATTGTACTAGGGCTAGAGTACATGATGGGCAACGATGACTTATGAATGGGGTCAACGTTGAAATTTTTTCAAAATGTTTTTGTATGAAATCATACATCCTTGAGTATTGAAACCATCCCATATCGTCAAGGCATGTGTCTAGTCTAACCATGTCAAATTTAGATGCAGGCAGGCACATATTGAAGAAATTTCAATGTTGGCCCCATTCACTACTCACTATGCGGGGTCGGTGCATGAAATTTTTGGTGCTTCAATTGGAAGTTCCATGACATTTCAAGAGATTTCCAACAAAGATTCTACAGATGGAAACAATGACATTTGACAATGAGACTCCCATTATGAACGTTGTTGCAAACATGGATGATCTCAAAGATGATGTGGTCAAGACATAATACATCCTTGAGTCTTGAAACCCTCCCATACCATCAAGGCATGTGTCTAGTCTAACCATGCCAAATTTTGATGCATACAGGCAGATATTGAAGAAATTTCAATGTTGGCCCCATTCACTAGTGCTCACTATGCAGGGTCGGTGCATAACATTTGTGGTGGTTGAATTGGAAGTTCCATGACACTTCAAGAGAGTTCCAACAAAGATTCTACGGATGGAAACAACAAAATTTGACAAATATGAGACACCCCATTATGAATTTTGTTGCAAACATGGACAATCTCAAAGATTATGTGGTCAGGACATCAAACATCCTTGAGTCTTGAAACCCTCCCATACCGTCAAGGCATGTGTCTAGTCTAACCATGTCAAATTTCGATGCATACAGACACATATTAAAGAAATTTCAACGTTGGCCCCATTCATTAGTGCTCACTATGTGAGGTCGGTGCATGACATTTGTGGTGGTTGAATTGGAAGTTCCATGAAATTTCAAGAGAGTTCCAACAAAGATTCTACGGATGGAAACAATGACATTTGACAAATATGAGACGCCCCATTATGAACGTTGTTGCAAACATGGATGATCTCAAAAATTATGTGGTCGGGACATCAGACATATTCCTTGAGTCTTGAAACCCTAGTCCCATACCATCAAGGCATGTGTTTAGTCTAACCATGTCAAATTTCGATGCATACATGCACAGTTTGAATAAATTTCAACGTTGGCTCCATTCACTGCTTACGATGTGGGGTCAGTGGAAGAAATTTCACTATGCTCATTCACCTTCAAGGTAGACCCCATTAACTATGCTCAGTATGAGACATCCATTATATTGAATGTTGATGCAAACATGGATGATCTCAAATATTATGTGGGGTCGGTGGAACAAATTTGTGATGGGTGTATTTGAAGTTCCATGACAAATTTCAAGATAATTCCGACGACAATTCTATAGAAGGGAATGACGAATGATGACAATGATAGGTGTAGCATGATGAATGTTTATGAAAATGTGGAGGATATCAAAGATTATGTGGGGACATCATACATCCTTTAGTATTGAAACCCTCCCATACCATCAATCCATGTGTCTAGTCTAACCATGTCGAATTTCGACGCATACATGCACAGTTTGAAGAAATTTCAACGTTGTCTCCATTCACTGCTCACTATTCGGGGTCGATGCAAGATGACATTTGTGGTGGGTGAATGAAAATAGTAATAATAGAGAGGAACAATACTCATATATGGTGGTCATTTAGGCACATAGAAAGGAAAGTGGGACTTGTGTGATGGCCCAAATCCTAATTCATGACTTTTTTTACGAATATAAAGTAAATTTTATTGCTCAATTCCCTAGATTTTAGCCTTCGACCATGGAATAGGCCTAACAACCATTCATGGTGTACCAATCCTTGAAATGATAACCACATTTAATTCATGGGTTAAATATTATAGGGCCCTAGATATGGAACATTAACCTGATAAGTTAATGTAGTTGTTGCAAGTTTTAGAAATTTACATCACATTATGTAAAAGTATATCAAAATAGTTTATCATACTCTAGATTTAGTTTAGTTAGTTTTGGAAATGAGAGTACATTTTATTCATTTATTAAGTTAGTTTTGGCAATGGGAGAAATTTTTCTAATTTTACCCATCTATGCACTACCTCTACCAGTCGACGACGCAGTGGAAAATCCTGGAACCCCACCAATTCCCCCTCGAGACAACCAAATATACTCACTCTTATTCATTCAACCTCATATGGTAGGAGATATGGGTCCATTAATCCATGAAATACCTACTTCCTTTTTCCCATAGATTTTCTCCTATGGTACATCTCATCATCATAGAAGGTCTTTGAATTTGGGGTTAAGTATTTTTCATGACTCAGAGTAGATCTCACTCTCTACTACTCTACCTTGGATGCTACAACTCTTCCCACGGGCCTGTGGGCAGAGTTGCATCTACAAATCATGTGAATAAATGTTGATGTTGAATGGGCTCAAGCACATGTCGAAAATACTAATGTTGAAGTTTGGGATAAGGCTAGGGTGCATGCAAAACATGCATCTATGAAACTCGATGTTGAAGCATGTGTGGTGTCCACAAATGTTTACATGTAATTATTTTCCCAAGGGCCATTACAAAGGGTGGATTGAGTGTCAATGTTGATATGGGAGCACCCAATGAGGGGATTATTGATATTTTTCTAGAGGGATACCAAATAACATGCTCCATAATTGGGAATTATTCAATGTTGAGTGATGTCCAATACATCGGATGGCTCAATGGAGAGATTGAACCAATGTTTGAGATAATGGTCTCCACATGTTAAACAATTGTTCATTAGGTTAAGGATTGCAAGGGAGTCTATTGCTAATGATAATATTACTCATGGTAAAATATATTTTAATCATTTTTTTTTATGTTGGGTTGAATTCATTGTCTAATGAAGACCAACGTAAAACATAGAGGAAGTTCAGTGAGAGGAATAAATATGAACGGACCCAATTTATCATTGATAATATCTTGATCCATGTATGAGTGTCTGAGAAATTGTGCATTCTTGTGGATATTCCAAGGCAATGTGAGATGGTTAAACCACAACATGTATTATGAACTTTTTCATTACAAATATTTGTAGAGTTTGTTAGAGGAATGGAGGTTGATTATTGGTGTGTCGAGTGTCAATATTGATATGGGATAACCCAATGAGGGGCTTATTAATACTTTTCCAAAGGGATACCAAATAACATGATGAATACTTAGGTAGTATTCAGTGTTAAGTGAGGTCCAATACATCAACTGGATCAATGGAGGAATTGAGTCAATGTTTGAGATAATGGTCTCCACATGTTAAACAATTGTTCACTCGATATTCATTTTCCCTTGTATTGTGTATGACATGGAAGATATATTTTCCATTATACTCAAATATCACTCACATACCCACTCTATATATCATCTCATCTCATCCTCGTTTCATTTTAATTTTCTGAACGGTTGTATTTTAAAGGAAACAACTATTAAAAGACATTGTACTAGGGCTAGAGTACATGATGGACAACAACGACCTGTGAATGGGGCCAATGTTTAAATTTTTTCAAAATGTTTTTGTATGACATCATGACACAACCACAGATTAGTGTACGTATTTCTACAAATATTTATTAATTTGTATTAATGGTGTTCAATCTGTAAATGTCATAACCACAGATTAGTGTACTTATTTCTACAAATATTTAGTAATGGTGTTCAATCAGAGTAGGCTAACTCTAGAGCAAACAAACCGCTTTTCAGGCAAAAAAATGGGTCTGAGCACGAATTTCCCTACTCATGTGTCTTCTAAAATAAAAATTACATTCAATGCATGGAGGATGTTAGTTCATTCCTTTTTCAAAAACCTTAGCTCTCACTTTCTAGATCTAATTCTATCCTTTAAGCACCCTTCCTCTTAGGATGAAAGTCAAACATGGAGTTTGAATCATTATCCACCATCTCCTCCAGTACCACATGAAGAGGGGGCGTATGCTACCCTATGATTCATATCACATGTACTAGCTTTGTTTACTCAGTCCCTTAATGAGAATGAGGGATTTCCCTATTTGGGAGTTCTTCTAAAAGAAAAAAATTCACTCATTATATGGAAGAGGTTAGTTCACCACTCTTTGAAAGTACCAAACTCATGTTATCTATACCTAATTATACCCCTTAAGCTCCATTTCTCTTGGACCAAAGTCATTTGAAGTTTGAATCATCGACTACCATCTCCTCCAATCCACACGGGGAGGGGGGAAACACTATCCTATGCTTCATTTCACATGTACTAGATTTTCTTACACAACCCCTCGAGGAGAATGAAGGATTTCTTTATTCAAGACAAAGTGACAAATTGATTGAGAGCAAGGAAGAGTTTATTCCACTACTCTTTCAAAATACCTAATACTCACTGTCTAGACCTAATTATATCCCTTTAACAACCTTGCCATTGATCCAAAGTTCATTTGGACTTCGAATAATTAACCACCATCTCCTTTAATCCTTGATACTATGGGTTTTTGAATGATATAATTGAGTGTGACTTTAACTCCTTCAAATTAGTTTTGTTCGATGTCAAATGGTATAGGTTATGAATACATGAACATGATGAGGAAAGAACCATTATTCAACATGCCAACAGATTTCCGATGATTAAAAAAATGGTGTTTGAAAAAAAAAATGACCGCTATGTTTTTCCAAGTCAATGTAAACAAGTCTTTTACTCAAAGGTTCCAGGTAAAAGGGATTGGTCATTTGTTTTTAGATATGATCCAAGAGGAAGGACAATAAAGTATATTGTAGATGAGGAAGATGATATTGAAGAAGAATATGATGTAGAGCTAGAGAAGGAAGAATATGGGTCGACAGATGAAGAAGATAGAGAAGATGAACCAGGCATAGGAGACATTGCACCAGTTATTGATGATGATATCGATGAAGATATGATTGAAAATGACATTAATGATGATGATGATATCATCAATCCTTTTAACAGTGTTTCTGAACCAGATGTTGATACAGATATTGAGTTGGATGATCAAGAAGAACATACATAAGAGGGATGATAAAAATGTTGTGTTGGTCGATGAGGTACGTAACTAGATATTTTAATTTGTATGAATTATTATTCTCTTTAAATAATTATTAATTATGTTGGTTGAATTATTAATTATGTTGGTTAATTAAATGCATGAAGATCCGTAATGAAATGCATGAAGAGCATGGCCAAGGTTGGGCGGCCAAGGGCCTCACTCCAGAATCTTAAATCCTAAGCCACTCCAGAGGAGCAAAATTCTCATCGAAACTCCTCTTGTATAGAAGAGATTCTACCTTGTCTCTTTTTTAGTAAGGGTAACATTATTATTAACCTTGGTTTATTCCCTCATAAATCAAAGTGTGTGTCTCTGGCTATTCGTAGTAAAGAAGGAGTTATTAAGAAAATATAACCTCATTGGACTGTTGAGTCAGTCTTTAAGGTGTGTATAGCGGGGGCTCATGGTCTTTTGTCTTATGGGTTACTAACAATGATTTGAGATTTGATTTCTGTGAGGGCACTTTTTCAATTCAATTTTGGCCACTATGGACTTTATTCCTTGCTACGTGTTATATGTGTGATTTATTAAATATTGGAATCCACTCGAATCACATGAGAGGTGTTGCTACTGCTATTGTTGTGCAACAAAGTAAAATGCTCCTCCCACTCTACTAGATTTTATGATCGATGGTCCTGCTACTACTGTGCAAAGTAAAATTCTCCTCCCACAACTAGCTTTTATGGTAAAATATCTTCCTTTCTCAATAAGGAAGTCGTCTTGTGATTTGGATACTTCCTTGATTTGGCTTCTTCTTTTTAAGTTTCATATTCAATAGGATTAAGAAAAACCATATTTAAATATTTATCATAAATAAATAACAAATTATTAAGTTTAATGCACTCTTATCCTCATACATTTTGACTTTTAAATGTTTTAAATGTCATAGGAGGGGTTTTAAATGTTTCTCAATGTCATATGAATGTTAAACCATGTTGAAGTTATGTTAAACAATGTTGAAGGTAACCATTCGCGCCATTAGAGTGTGCACATGACCTCTTTATTCTTGATGTTCCCATGGTCTACTTGTTACATCAAAAATTTTTATATCATCAAGAGCACTCGAGTCAGTGAAACCACTAGAAGCATGAACACCACTGGATCTGAGACTAGGTCTATCACTCTCAATGTCAAGATCATCTTCATCTCCTAATGCATTTGGAACGATCTTGAAACATGGGGTAGAAGAATTGGATGAGTCGTTAGAGACATTAATGAAGGAAAATATTAGGTCCCGATCATCTTTCGTTTAAAAAATAAATACATAAAAACCTTTTCCACAATAAAACACAATAGTAGAGTCTTGTTCAATCCAATTCTTGGAAATCCATTATAGTACAATCCTAGGATTGGGCCAAAGGCCTAAATATGTATTGACTAAACTTCGCTTTGTTAGAATGATAGAGTTTGTTTTTGCCATAGAGTGCCCCAAGTCGATAATGGGGATGGAATCAACCCTTTTGGAAAATCTCCTCTGGCCAGCAGACAAGGAAGGCCCACCCATGAAGAAGAGGCCAATGAATAGCTTCAACTGACTCCAAATTGCACACACGGCCCACAACAAATGAGGGCATAGTTTAGAGATTGCAGGTTCAACAAGTACAAATGTCGACTATGACCATCAATAGATCCAAAGCCAGGATCACTGCCGCCAATTCTCCAAACAAATGCAACATGAACAAAACTATTATCAAGGATGAGGGTGGCAGTTAGGGAAAACCCTAGTTGTAGAGAAATGCGCCCGAGCTCCAACTCATCTCAAGTGAACTTTCGGTACAATGACATTTAAGAGAAAATGCATCACACTTTTGTACGACTAGAATATTCTTGATTTAAAATTTAAAATTATATTTTTACCATCAAACTTTTGCATCGTGTAAGAGTCCACATGCTAGAATGTTGGTAAACATGGTGGAATATCGGTGCCTAAGTTCCAAGCACCTAACCTCAAGGGGATCAACATAGACAAACCCATGACCTCCCCAACTTTGGGGGAGAGATCTAATATCTCTCATTTGACTCATGATTACTTGAACTAATCCTTATGGCTAATAGTATATCATACTTATCCTAAAGAAAAACACCTTAAAATGAAACTCTCCAAAATAAGTTGTTTTTGGTTTTTATCTTGTAAAAACAACTTTAAAATATATAACCCTTAACACAATCAATTTAATTATAAAGAAACAATCCTCAAAAAATTGACTTTACAAACTTTTCCCTATATAATATTTATTTTTATTAAATTAATATTCTCTATAAATTTTGTCAAATTAAAAGAAAAATCCATTAATGCTCATTTAAACTAATTTATTTTTTTAAACATATATAAATTATTTTGAGAACATGGAGAAACAAAAAAAATGACTCCATAGGGAAGAAAGTCAAACTAAAATATCCATACTTTCCATATCGAATTCACTTTCCATATTACCATGACAACACCCCATCTCACCCCATTTAACATTTGAACACACCACTTTTTTAAAATTCAATTGAGAGGGAAAATTTTTCAATATTCAAAATCAAAATTTTGTAGAGGGAAAATGATTTTTGTTAGCGCCACTCTAGAGAGTCGAACAAGATAATGTGAATGAAGGCAGAGCAAACTGAAACCCTTCGGCTTCTCACAATGGCATCTCAGTCTTTCCTATTTGAATTATTGCACCAGGGCATATTTAAGAGCAGTACTGGGCGTATAGGGGTCTGATCTGAACCGCAAAGAGACAACGCTTGACTTATGTTGTATTGCAGCGTATTGTGACACTATGTTAGTCTTCACACGAGACATAATGCAAGAAGAGGTAAATCTTTAGCACCTGTCAATGACATTTTTATATCTCTGCTTATATTGCTCCACCCTCATCTTCATTTCACTGACATCCTCCTACAGATCCTTTTTGTGGTAATGCCATTGATTTTAGTCTTCTCTTTGATATGGATACTTTGGACAGTTTCTTATTTGATCATTGTGATCTCTTATGAGGTAGAAAAACTAAAACATCTTTAATGTTTCCATCAATTATCCTCCCATCGTTCCTTCTTTTACGCGTCCAGTTCAAGCATGTTGAATTGGGTTCATTTGTTGATTCATCGGTGATTTTTTTGTTCCCTAATGAGCACATAGATCACTTTCTACATGTGACATGGGATCGGGTGGGTGGCCACTTCTATTTATTTCCTAGTTGGGTTGGGCCACTTCCAATCCAATGTATAAGAAGGAGATAGCCCATTTAAGATCAAAGGCGACTGGTGGATGGAAAGACAAATCGAAAAGGTAAATGCCGAGCTGCTTGGAATTTCATGTGAACAATAATATAATGGGAAGGAAAATTGAACCTATATGGGATCCCTTGATTCAATATCCTACCCAACTCCTTACTCATATTGACTTATTTACCCACAATAAACCTCTAATGAGATCTACCTAGTCTTTTTCTTAGCACTCACAGCCTATCCTCTTATCAATAAACATCCCTTTCTTGTTTCAAATGAAACTGACTACAATGTTCCACCTCCTTTTCTTCAATATGCATAGCAAGTCACCCTCAACAATCTTCCACTCCAGGCCAAAATTTGGAACACATATTTTTCATCCAAATTACCTTTTTATTATAGCCATATACTTCGTGAAGTTGTACTGCAGTTTGTTTTCTTTCTTTATGAAATGTTCGGCATTATCTACAAGATATGTTTGCACTCCCACATTGTACTCATACATGTTGTCGTCTTTAGTCCCATTGACCCACTTTTGTGGTTATTCAGTGGAAATTAATAAAATTATCGTATCTTATCTATCTTGAGGACTAGAATTAACCCCAATCTTCAAAAGTTACCACCCCTTCTCAATTTTGGTAGTCCTTCTACATCCCATTTTCTTATAAATGCCATTGATTTGACAAATTGGTGATGATGTCCATACACAAAGCCATGTTTTATAAGTTCAGATTGAAGTCCTATCTTGAAATATCGTCAAAATATGGTCGGCACTTCATCCATAATCCCAGACTACTCAGCCCTTTAACAATGAAGATAATGCCAATTTTCTCTAATTGACGTTAGTATCCCTTTCTTTGATTACACGTACAAGCCTTCTGGAGAACAATGAAAATAGTTCAGAATGGGTCCAAATTAAGAATGGAACTTACAAAACACCCTTGGAAAATACCCACATGAACTAACTTAGAGAAACATGAGGAAACCTGGATGTCATTTCATTCACAAAATTCTTCATGAAAGGAGTTTATGCAAGGTTTGCTGAAAAATTGTTCTTTCCAGGGGAATTCAATCCTAAAAGTTAAAACAGTTAAACAAATTGGCCTACTTGTTGAGACCACAAAGTGCATTGACTGAAAACTGAAGCTAAAGATACTGTCATAATGACTAAAATTCATTATAGTCAAAAGCTGCAGTAGAGAACTAGCATTTCTTTGGAACCGATATAGATATTAGAGACCATATGATCTGAAAGTGTCCCAAACATTTTATGTGTTATAGTCATAGTTGATGAATTGCACAGAAAAATCTTCAGTGGGTCACTAGTATACAAGGAAGTCCAAAAAAATTAATTTGATTCTCTGTGAGCAAGTCTTGGTTGTTGGTTGAATGGTTGTGTTCCCAAATAATGATGTACCAAGGACCCCTAGGTGTACAAAGACGGTTCCTATATTGAATTAACATCACCAGTGAAGGTAACATTATTATATACTATGGATTATGCCTCCATCTTTGTTGACCACATGGATTATTACGCTTTTCTGGTGAAACATTTAATAGTTTCAATTCTCAATTTTTTTTCCTTGGAAATTCATAGGTATTCTTGCTTGTCAATTCCAAATGTAAGAGGTATTTCCACAATCACCTGAAGCCATCCAAGCTTACCTAGACTGCAATGTATCGGAAACAACACAAGAAGGTCAACCGGTCAATTTTTATGGCTATATGTTGAAGATTTTGTGTAGTGGGTTATGCATGTGCACTCACTGCTTGTTATTCCCATCAGTAGGACATTCATGCTGAGAAAGTAAAGAAGAGGAGACGTACAAGAAACAAGCCTTATTCTAGGTCTATTGTCAGTGCTTCTTTGGAAGTTATCCATAAAAAGAGAACCTAGAAGACAGAAGTTAGAGATGTTGCTCGTGAAGATGCTCTAAAGTATGACAAAATCATTGTCTCATATGACAATTATATAAATGCCTTTCTCCTTAAAATTTCATGGATGAACAATTGCTGAATTTTATTCTGTTCATGAATCATCAACATGTGAAATGCTTGTGTTTTCTTACTCTGTAATCTCCAATTCCCGATATAGTGTTTTCTTACTCGGTAAGCTCCAATTCCTTAACTATGAATTTAGCAAGATATGTACATTCAGAACATTTTATATGAAAAACATTGGCAATAGCCACCGTAAAGTAGTAGCTTCTGGAACTGATAGACCTAGGTTGCTTAATAGCTAGTACAAAAATGCCTTCAAGGCTTACAAAAAAACTACTTCAAAAGTCTATGTAGAACTCATTTCCGATCTGCATTGGAAAATTGGAAAACCAATCTAAACATATTTCATTTCTGAACTAAGCCAACTTTTCAAAATTACAATTGGAGTTGTTGTCAATGTCTTAATTGCAAAAACAATATAAACATTTCAATTTCTGAATGGATCCATTATTGTCATGGCTTGGAGTTGGTGTCAATGACTTTATTGCAAAACTAATCTAAACATCTTTTATTTTTTAACAGAGACAACTTTTCAGAATTTCAATTGGACGTCTTAATTGCAAAACCAAAATAAACATTTCAAAGTTGTATTTGTAACAACAATTAATTTAGTAGAGGAAAAAGCCAAGGCAATGCAAAATAAAATAATTGATTTAATCCATAGAGAGCTCTGTAAGCCTTCACATTGTGCCTTGTTGAGTTGTGATCATTATTGTCATGGCCTGGAGTTGGTGTTGGCATCTTAATTGCAAGTTTATTTCTGTACGATAGTGTCTACTTTAGCGTACTACTAGAAGGGTTATTAAACATAAATCTACACAACCACATATTAGTGTACATATTTCTACAAATATTTATTAATTGTGTTCAATCTGTAAATGTAATCATGACACAACCATAGATTAGTGTATGTATTTCTAAAAATATTTATTAATTTGTATTAATGGTGTTCAATCTCTAAATGTCACAACCACAAATTAGTGTACTTATTTCTACAAATATTTATTAATGGTGTTCAATCAGAGTATGCTAACTCTGGAGTAGGCTATGTACACCAAATTAACAACCCTCTATTGGTTGGCTACAATCATTGATATACCCCACAACACTGCCCACACTCCCATGTGACTAAAAATTGGTGTGGATACTCTGTTGAACATTGAATAATTCGTCCTACAAACACATGTTGTCCATTATGCGTCGAATTCCCTTGTTTTCATGTTGGGAGTATCAATTCACCTTCATTTATAGTGATACATTTTACTAATATTTTGGAGCATACACATGTTTTTATTTTCCATTAAAATGCCCTCCAACTCTATATGATTTGACTTGAATCATTCCTACAAMATCCATATGAATGGATGAGTAGAATAATTTGTTTTATTATTAGTAATTGGAATGATTTCTATGTAGGGACATTTGAACAACAGAAATTGCAGAGTTTGCGTGTTTGGACAAACAAGSTCTGCACACTGGTCATCATCCTTTAATGCTCAAATATTTTTAGGCTTATTTTAAAGATAATTTTTTTATCAACAAAACATCTACATGCATAGATAGTGACTTGATAAATTAGAAAGAAAATATAGGTTTTAATTACAATTCARCATCATCTCATACAAAGTTTGAAAATGTTKGGAGAAATTCAGCTTTGAAGAGTTTTAAAAAAGACAACTTAAATACTCAGAATGGTAGTAGATGCATTAAATAATGCATATGAAAACCTTCCCCTACTGAAATACTTAGAATGGTAGAAACTGCAATAAATAATTCATATGAAAACCTTCCCCTTCCTCCCCCTTTCTTATGGGGGGGAATTCCTCTATTCCTAACTAGGACAATTGCAAAATGATGCAACAGTCTCTTCAATCCCTCACCTACCAGATCCAATCACTCACCTACATTCATAATGTAACCACTGATCAATCTAGATAAAGTGTTGCAGTGGTATTGGTTCTATATTCCAATCCATGACAACTAACATAACACAAATACATCACATACAAAGAAATACAAATCAGGGAAAATATATTGTCCATGTCAATTGTTTTTTCTTTCCAATTAAGTTTAAACTGTCTGTCATTCCTGTAACCCATGATAGCTCTCATCAAGTAGGCAAGGCCAATTCTCCAACTTGACAAAATAAAGGAAATCTACAGAATCAGGTAAAGAATCATTGTATTTCTACAGCATGAGGGTCCAAACATACAAGTATCTGCATCTTCTCATTAGTGAGATACAACTCCTACATGAACTTTTCCAAATCATCTCAGTGCCTCACTGTCAGCAGCGGTTGAATGATTGACCCTGCGTTACAGAGATAGGAGGGTGTTAGATAAATGACACTACAAAGAAATCCCTGCAATAATATCTCATGTGTACTCTATGAAACCAACATTGCAACTCCACAAACTATTTAGATATATATAGATATAAAGAACCTGTGCATTACCTGCAATATCATGTTGTCTAGACCTTTCTTTTGCCTTGGCAATCTTGTCCACAATCTATGCCACAACCATGCAGCTCAAAAGAAGGAAAAAAATTAAAGATTTTGAATACACCATTCCACCCATCTGTAGAGATAAAGTCAATCAGAAGTGCCCCCAAGGTAGCCCCAACAGACCCAGTACCATCAATAATAGACATGACGGTTGCCAAAGCTCTCAAATTTCCCTTAAGTGAGCCATGTGTACCAAGATCAATTGAAATGGTTATGGTAATGAGTGCATAGGTTCCATTAAAAAACATTCCGGAAATCATCATGAGAACAATATTGAAAAACATTGAGATACATCCATAATCCCGATATAAAATGAGTGTTAGAATTGCAGAGTACATGAAACTAGATGTTGTGATAGCCCTGTCATCAAGCCTATCAGAAATATGGCCTACGAGAATTCCACCCACCACTCCTCCCAAATTGAATAAAGTAGAAAGGTTTCCAGATGACGTTACAGACAAATACTTGCCTCCAATAGCTGCAATATCCAACCAGAATCAAAAGAAATTAGTAAAGATTAATAGAGTAAATACTTTAATGAACTCCGAAATAGTCTTCTTGTACCAAGCCAATTTCAAAGAGAGAGATTAGTAAGGTAAAAGGTTAACATATTTCCCTACTTGTTTAAGAAATTTCTTTTCATATATTTGAAACAAAAAGTGTAACATAGATGGGTTGAAGATGAGATGTGACTAAAATGGCTAACTGGTTTGCAGAATAAGGCAAGAGAGGTTAGAGATAATTGATCGGATAATTTGTTGAATAAGATGGATGAAGAAAACTAACTATATCAGCATCATTACATACATTAAAAACATATGAAGGGTTGAATATAACTAGCAATAGTTACTTATGATTTTAGTTTACTAATGTAGAGGTAAGATGACAATTACCAATCATTAAAAAAACAAGGTAATGAATATAAAACTCAACTCATAAGTACAGAAAAGAAGGAAAGATGAAGGTATGAATAATAACAGTGAAATAAAATTATAATTCCAGAATATATTTTAAGATCTTCTTCATAAAAGAGTGCATAAGAGTCTTCAATCTCGAAACACAATCCTCGAGACTGCTTTCCCCCCTCAATTACACTGTAGAAATGATTGGCTTCATATCCTTACAATGTTTAACTGAGATCCTCCAAAGAGGGATTGAATAACTACAAAATCTAATCTAGTTACAATAAATCAGATAAGATCCTATTTTAAGGGAATCAAACCCTGATCCTAAACCGATTCTTTGACATCTCCACAAGATTGTTGGATGATGACAATCCTCTTCTAGAATCTCCAATGATGGCTAGGCCTTGAGTCACCCATTCTTCAACCGAAAAGGAGTCCTCCTTTGAATTTTCCTCCAATCTGCAAAAGACAGTCCTATTGGTAGTGTTGTAATAGATATTATCAATCAGACGCCACAGGTAATAGACACAGAAGATGAGGTTGGAATAGGTACATAAAGCACCTCCTTCCCTATTAACAGATTGTCCTGTATCCCAAAGGAGCTGGGAGCTGATCAATTGACAAGGTTTTGGTGAAGGAATGGCAATGACAATCAAGTTTGCTCTGAGCAATCGTTTAGTTTTGATTGTTTTCATTCAAGGACTTCAGGGTACAGGGATCTCCACAACACTTTTGTTTCAGATATTTGGTGGTTGTAGCGTTTGCCAACAAAGATCAAGTTGGACAGTGAAGCCAGATTGATTCTTTCCACTACTCCAAATAAGAAAAACACTTGTTGAGGTAAAGGCAGATTTGTTCTTCCAGATTAGCCAAGGTTCGTGTCTTTGATGTTGGAGAATATATTATTGCACTAACTAGAATGCTTACTGCATGATTTCACTTGAAAGTATGAAAGGTTCTAAAGCTTGAAAACCCCAATAAAGCGATCACACCATCCTTAATAAGGTACCAGCTCCTACGATGAATGGTACTGAGAGTAATCTTTGCAAGGTGGAGCTGCAGAATGAAATTATTTCTTCAGATTTTATGGTGGAACGCATAGTTCAAATTTATGGTCAGATTTGTATGCTAGAAAGCCTGAAGCCTTCGACTGTTGTGAATGCTCTTTTCACACAGCTTGTCCATGCCTGCACCATGTTGATCTGCATATATGTCAATAAACTGAACAACAATGTGAAGGAGATCCGTTTTAAGCTCATCTATCTCTGTGCAGAAGAAGAATCCCTGACGGAAACCCACTTTTCTAAAAAAATAGGGCCCCTTCCTCAGCCCTTATCCAATATCCATCTATTCCCATATTACTCAAACTACATAAACTTGGCACTGGTGGAGTTCAACACTCTATTTGATAACACCATTCCTTTGCCTAAGAAACTTGCTTTTGTTGGCCCTGGACCAATGCCTCTGTCATCCATTCTTCTGGCTGCACAACATATTCCTTCCACATTATTTGAAAATTATGACATCGATCCACAGGCCAACTCGATGGGAAGAAGACTTGTGTCTCGAGATCCAGATCTTTCACAATGCATGAATTTCCATACTTCTAATATCAATCATGTGGGAGGGGATAAGATTGGGGAATATGATGTCATTGTCCTGGCTTCCCTGGTAGGATTGGAAAGGACACAAAAGCTGAAGATTCCAGATCGCCTTGCAACAAACATGAGACCTGGTGTTGCACTACTGCTAAGAAGTGCCCATGCTGCCAGAAGCTTTCTGTACCTAGTTGTGGAAGAGGAGGACCTCATCAATAGATTCACACTTCTCTGTATCATCCATCCTACAAACGATGTCATCAACTCAATCATGTTGGCCCTCAAGCCTATTGTTGCAACGTCCTCAAGGGTATAGATACATGCTTGCACATATCCACTTTAAATGAAGGGTTTGTTATGCACCAATCAGAGCTATCAAATTCTTCCAGGTGAATAATATATACATTAACAATTATATTTTTCATTTCTGAATAAGTTGATCATATTCTATCAACATCAATTATCTCCGCGTGTAGCATGTTATGAACTTGAGCGTTGGCATGATTTTAGATTATCAATGTTTGAAAGACTCGTTGAAAACAATGAGATGCCTTTCCAATCACTCATAGTACAGAGCCGCATGAGAGAAGGTTTCTTGCCCATGCTCTTACCGATATATCCTTATCTCTGATCCAACATAAAAAGGGTCACTGGGGAAAGGAATAAGGCACCTGCATGTATGGTGTCTCCCATGTTTTTCTGGTCCCATTCATATCTAGAAACTAGACAACGCAGCGCTGCAAATAAGGGGGATGCGACAATGGTGGTTTCCCTTTTGAGATGGAAGATAGACCCGAGGGAGACAACACCCATGTTTCAACTCGAGTTGTGGGAACATATGGTTATGTTGCTCCAGAATATGTGATGGTTGGACACTTGACATCTAAGACTGATGTCCACAGTTTTGGGGTTGTGTTACTTGAATTGTTAACTGGTCGAAGATCTATGGATAAAAACAGGCCAAGTGGGGAACATAATCTGGTGGCATGGGCTCGGCCTTATCTTATGGAAAAAAGAAAGTTGTATCGTCTTGTAGACCCTCGGTTGGAGTTTAACTATTCTGTGAAAGGGGCGCAAACGGTTGCTCAAATAGCACATCATTTCCTAAGTCAGGATCCTAAAGCCAGGCCTCTTATGGATGATGTTGTGGAAGCTCTTACACCTTTATTAAATTTGAAGGATAGCGCAAGTCCATCCTTGCATCATCAAGCTGTACAATCTATGCGCTTAAGACACCACACAACACTCAGTTGCTTGATCGCAGAAGGGCTCATGGGTTGCAGATGAGCAGGATGGTCCCAATCAAACTTGTTCATGGAAATATCTCTCTGAATCTGATCCTCTGTGACTTGAGGATCATAGATGTTGAGAATTGCATTGTCCCCAAGGA
>ML784381.1:246141-261501 GCA_009831015.1 Picea engelmannii | reverse complement strand
TTTTTGATAGTCATTGATCTTGACTACATGTTTCCAGTAATTGGAAACCTCTTGAAGTCCATTGCATTCACAAATGTACACCAAATTCAGAATGTCCTTCTGGAAGCAGGATCCACCGAAACCAACACTGGCATTCAAGAAACATGGACCGATCCTTGAGTCTTTGCCCACAGCATGTGCAACCTCGGAGACATCGGCCCCAGTTGCTTCACAAAGAGCATACATGGCATTCACAGATGAAATCCTTTGGGCTAGAAAGCAATTTGCTGCCAACTTGGAGAGCTCTGAATACCATAAATTGGTTGTAATAATGTTATCCAGTGGAACCCAATTGGCATAAATGGCTTTAAGGGCCTCCACTATTTTTTTTTTTTTTTCGGAGTCTCTCAGCCTCCGATGAGAACACGGTCAGGTTTCAACAGATCATTTATAGAGGTTCCCTCTGCAAGAAACTCGGGGTTAGAAATAATTTGATAATTGATTCCCTTGTTGTTGTGGGTTAAAATCTTTTCGATTGCCTCTGTTGTTTTAACAGGAACTGTGGATTTCTCAACAAAAATTTTGTTTGATTTAGAAACATCAGCTATCATTCTAGATGCGCTTTCCCAATAGGTCAGATCTACAACTTTTCCATGGCCGAGGCCTCTTGTCTTCGTGGGAGTGTTTACTAAAACGAACACAATTTCGGCTTCAACAACATGCTTCTCAACATCGGTACTGAAAAGAAGGTTTTTTTCCCTGCAGGCCTGAACAACTTCATCAAGGCCAGGCTCATAGATCGGAAGGTGATCGTTGTTCCATGCATCAATTCGAGGCTTGGAGATGTCAACTACTACGACTTGAATGGTGGGGCATTTAAAAGCTATCACAGCCATGGTTGGGCCACCCACATACCCAGCTCTGATGCAAAGTAGCTCTATTTAATGAATCCAACATATATGCTGAAAGTACCCCACTTTTCAAATGATTAGTGATGGTTTAGGTAACGAAAGAGCATCTGGCAGATGCACCTGGCATTCCAGAATTCCATGAAGAGGAACCGTTTCAGATTCCTAGAACACAGAGAGTTTTAGATTTTTCTTTTAAAAGACTAATGTATGTAACAGGAGAAGAGGAGGGGGCACGAGAGCAATGCTGGGGGAAAACCTCTTGTGAAGAGGGATTCCTTGTGTAATGATGAGTTATTTTGTAAGCCAATAATGGAGAAATAAAGATGATTTTTTACTTGTGACAGTGAGATTCATCACGGTCGATTTCTTTCAGTATGTTCTTCTTCTTTTCAGCTGTGTTAAATTTGTTTGGACTTCATTTATATGTTCCTTACCCATAGTTGATATTGTCATTATAATATTGTTTATTTCTTCCTTATTCTGTCACGACTGCATTACAATTTCATTTTCTTCTAATTGATGTGCTTCGTTATAATTTAGTATGACCACTACTATAATGAATGAATGTTGGTTTTCTGTAATTGTTTTTTGTCTTTCCTCTGCACCAGCTATCAGTGGGTGTAAGACCAGTCTACACTTTCAGAATTCTACATATATTCTCTGCTACATCAACCTTTCCTTTCCTTTTTCTGCTACTGCATCATGATTATCAAATCGCTGAAAGATAGACTTACTTTGCCTCACTTTCCGCAAGTTATTTGATCGCTGCTATTATCTCCTTTCTTTGGTTTTCATTTGACTCGATGCCCAATGGACCATTTCCCCGGTTTAACCCCCAAACTTCAAAAATCCAAGACCATCATTTACCCATAAATCTGCACACCTTTTTCACGCTTACTGAAGATTTTTTTGTGACATTGTTCGAGAGATCCCTCTCGAGTTGGGGGAGGGCAGCTTCCAATACAAAGTGGTTCGAGGTTGCCTTGGGATTGATTTTCTGCAACCCAAATTCAGTTCTGAGTGTCAACATTTTGGCGTCGTTGCCGAGAATTTTGAAGTTGATATCTATCCCTGGGAGAACGACATTTTCCTAGTCCTAAGGCCTGGATGAGTAGCCGGTCATAGGAAAATATTGGTTTCACATGCTCTGGCAACTCCATTAAAAGTTTTCGATGGTGATTTCACTGGCAGGAGAACTCATAATTACATATTTAGCATAAGCTCGCCCAATGGATGAAGGCACCTGGTCTACTATTATTGGCACTTTACGGGAAAGTACCATCCCTAGATGGAGCCTATGTTGTAAGAAATATTATCAATCATATGCCACAGGTAATAAACGTAGAAGATGAGGTTGGAATAGGTACAGAAAGCACCTCCTTCCCTATTAATAGATTGTCCTATAGCCCAAAGGAGCTGGGAGCTGATCAATTGACAAGGTTTTGGCGAAGGAATGGCAACGACAATAAATCTTTCTCTGAGCAATCAATTAGTTTTGATTGTTTTCATTCAAGGAATTCAGGGTATAGGGATCTCCACAACAGTTTTGTTTCAGATATTTGGTGGTTGCAGCGTTTGCCAACAAAGATCAAGTTGGACAGTGAAGCCAGATTGATTCTTTCCACTACTCCAAATAAGAAAAACACTTGTTGAGGTAAAGGCAAAGTTGTTCTTCCAGATTAGCCAAGGTTCGTGTCTTTGATGTTGGAGAATCAATTATTGCACTAACTAGAATTCTTGCTGCATGATTGCACTTGAAATTCTGCAAGGTTATAAAGCTTGAAAACCCCAATAAAGTGATTGCACCATCCTTAATAAGGTATCAGCTCCTACGATGAATGGTACTGAGAGTAATCTTTGCAAGGTGGAGCTGCAGAGTGAAATTATTTCTTCATAGTTTTCGGTGGAACGCATAGTTCAACTTTATGGCCAGATTTGTATGCTAGAAAGCCTGAAGCCTTCGACTTTTGTGAATGATCTTTTCACACAGCTTGTGCATGCCTGCACCATGTCGATATGCATAGATGTCAATAAAATGAACAGCGATATGAAGGAGATCCATTTTAAGCTCATCTGTCTCTGTGCAGAAGAAGAATCCCTGACAAAAAACCACTTTTCTCAAATAATAGGCCCCCTTCCTCAGCCCTTATCCAATCTCCATCTATTCCCATATTAATCAAACTACATAAACTTGGCACTGGTGGAGTTCAACACTCTATTTGATAACAACATTCCTTTGCCTAATAAACTTACTTTTGTTGGCCCTGGACCAATGTCTCTGTCATCCATTTTTCTGGCCGCATAGCATATGCCTTCCACATTATTTGAAAATTATGACATCGATCCACATGCCAACTCCATGGCAAGAAGACTTGTATCTCGAGATCCATATCTTTCACAATGCATGAATTTCCATACTTCTGATATCAATCATGTGGGAGGGGATAAGATTGGGGAATATGATGTCATTGTCCTAGCTTCCCTGGTAGGATTGGAAAGGACACAGAAGCTGAATATTCTAGATCACCTTGCAACAAACATGAGACTTGGTGTTGCACTGCTGCTAAGAAGTTCCCATGGTGCCAGAAACTTTCTGTACCCAGTTGTGGAAGAGGAGGACCTCATCAATAGATTCACCCTTCTCTGTATCATCCATCCTACAAACGATGTCATCAACTCAATCATCTTGGCCCTCAGGTCTACTGTTGCAACATCCTCAAGGGTATAGATATATGCTTGCACATATCCACTTTAAATGAAGGGTTTGTTATGCACCGATCAGAGGTATCAAATTCTTCCAGGTGAATCATATATACATTAGCATTTATATTTTTCATTGTCGAATAAGTTGATCATATTCTATCAACATCAATTATCTCCCCATGTAGCATGTTATGAACTTGAGCGTTGGCATGATTTTAGATTATCCATGTTTGAAAGACTCGTTGAACACAATGAGATGCCTTTCCAATCACTCGCAGTACAGAGCCGCATGAGAGAAGGTTTCTTTCCCATGCTATTACTGATATATCCTTATCTCCGGTCCAACATAAAAAGGGTCACTGGAAAAAGGAATAAGGCACCTGCATGTATGGTGTCTCCCATGTTTTTTTGGTCCCATTCATATCCAGAAACTAGATAATGCAGCGCTGCAAACGAGGGGGAGGCGACAATGGTGGTTTCCGTTTTGAGATGGAAGATAGACCTGAGGGAGACAACACCCATGTTTCAACTCGAGTTGTGGGAACATATGGTTATGCTACTCCAGAATATGTGATGAATGGACACTTGACATCTAAGAGTGATGTCCACAGTTTTGGGGTTGTGTTACTTGAATTTTTAACTCGTCGAAGATCTATGGATAAAAACAGGCCAAGTGGGGAACATAATCTGGTGGCATGGGCTCGGACTTATCTTATGGACAAAATAAAGTTGTATCATCTTGTAGACCCTCGGTTGGAATTTAACTATTCTGTGAAAGGGGTGCAAAGGGATGCTCAGATAGCACATCATTGCCTAAGTCGGGATACTAAAGCCATGCCTCTTATGGATGATGTTGTGGAAGCTCTTACACCTTTATTAAATTTGAAGGATAGGGCAAGTCCGTCCTTTCATCATCAATATGTACAATCTATGCATTTAAGACACCACACAATGCTCACTTGCTTGATTGTAGAAGGGCTCATGGGTTGCAGATGAGCAGGATGGTCCCAATCAAATTTGTTCATGGAAAGATCTCTCTGAATCTGATCCTCTGTGACTTGAGGATCATAGATGCTGAGAATTGCATTGTCCCCAAGGAGCCCCTTGCAAACATCAATGGAAAGGGTTTCTCTGGTGTCCCCTGTATCTTTCTTGAAGGAAAATCTGAGAATGGAAATCTTCTTTCCATATATCGTGTCAAACATGGATGAAACCACACGATTGACGAATCTAGATTTTTGATAGTCATTGATCTTGACTACATGTTTCCAGTAATTGGAAACCTCTTGAAGTCCATTGCATTCACAAATGTACACCAAATTTAGAATGTCCTTATGGAAGCAGGATCCACCGAAACCAACACTGGAATTCAAGAAACGTGGACCGATCCTTGAGTCTTTGCCCATAGCATGTGCGACCTCGGAGACATCGACCCCAGTTGCCTCACAGAGAGCAGACATGGCATTCACAAACAAAATCCTTTGGGCTAGAAAGGCATTTACTACCAACTTGGAGAGCTTTGCAGACCATAAATTGGTTGTAATAATGTTATCTCGTGGAACCCAATTGGCATAAACGGCTTTAAGGTCATCTACTGTTTTTTTTTTTTTTCCGGAGTCTCTCGGCCTCTGATGAGAACATGGTCAGGTTTCAACAGGTCTTTTATAGCGGTTCCCTCTGCAAGAAACTCGGGGTTAGAAAGAATTTGATAATTGATTCCCTTGCTGTTGTGGGTTAAAATATTTTCGATTGCCTCTGTTGTTTTAACAGGAACTGTGGATTTCTCAAGGACAATTTTGTCTGATTTAGAAACATCGGCTATCATTCTAGCTTCACTTTCCCAATAGGTCATATCTATAGCTTTTCCATGGCTGAGGCCTCTTTTCTTCATGGGAGTGTTTACTGAAATGAACACAATGTCGGCTTCAACAACATGCTTCTCAACATCGGTACTGAAAAGAAGGTTTTTTCCCCTGTAGGCCTGAACAACTTCACCAAGGCCAGGGTCATAGATCGGAAGCTGATCACTGTTCCATGCATCAATTCGAGGCTTGGAGATGTCAACTACTATGACTTGAATGGCGGGGCATTTCAAAGCTATCACAACCATGGTTGGGCCACCCACATACCCAGCTCCGATGCAACACAACTCTATTTAATGAATCCAACATATATGTTGAAAGCACCCCACTTGTCAAGTGATTAGCGATGGTTTAGGTAACGGAAGAGCATCTGGCAGACACACCTGGCATTTCAGAATTCCATGAAGAGGAACCATTTCAGATTCCTGGAACACAGAGAGTTTTAGATTTTTCTTTTAAAAGACTGATGTATGTAACAGGAGAAGAGGAGGGGGCACGAGAGCAGCACTGGGGGAAAACCTCTTCTGAAGAGGGGTTCCTTGTGTAATGCTGAGTTATTTTGTAAGCCAATAATGGAGAAATAAAGATGATTTTTTACTTGTGACTGTGAGATTCATCACGGTCGATTTCTTTCAGTATGTTCTTCTTCTTTTCAGTTGTGTTAAATTTGTTTGGACTTCATTTATATGTTCCTTACCCGCAGTTGATATTGTCATTATCATATTGTTTATTTCTTCCTTATTCTGTCACGACTTCATTAGAATTTCGTTTTCTTCTAACTGATGTGCTTCGCTATACTTTAGTACAACCACTACTATAGCGAATGAATGTTGGTTTTCTGTAATTGTTTGTTGTCTTTCCTCTGCACTAGCTATCAGTGGGTGTAAGACTAGTCTACACTTTCATAATTCTGCATATATTCTCTGCTACATCAGCCTGTCCTTTCCTTTTTCTACTACCTCATCATGATTATCAAATCTTTGAAAGATAGACTTACTTTTCCTCACTTTCCGCAAGTTATTTGATCGCTTCTATTATCTCCTTTCTTCGGTTTTCATTTGACTCCATGCCCAATGGACCATTTCCCCAGTTTAACCCCCAAAATTCAAAAATCCAAGACCATCATTTACCCATAAATATGCCCACCTTTTTCATGCTTACTGGAGATTATTTTGTGACATTGTTCGAGAGATCCCTCTCGAGTTGGGGGAGGGCAGCTTCCAATCCAAAGTGGTTCGAGGTTTCCTTGGGATTGATTTTCCGCAACCCAAATTCAGTTCTGAGTGTCAACAGGTAGCGCAATACATGTGAAACTACTCTTTGCGCTACTAACTTTCTGTAGGAAGATTTTTTCACAATTTTATATAAAATGCACAAAAAAACTTGTTTAAATGTTGCAAACATTGCTCCATTGCAATACTATGCCATTGTATAATCATCTTTTGCATCAAGGTTATTTAGATTCACTAAGTTGCAAGGGTTATTTCCCCAATGGCTATCAAATACTTTGGACTCCATTCATGCTGGATAAGGGAAACAACTTTTCCAGCTACTATTAAACCCATGATTATATTGATCCTAGTATAATCATGAAGGTATTTCAACTCAACCTGAAGAGTTGCACTATAGCCACATGTTTTTTTTGCAGATAAATGCCATTGACATATTGAGTCTAGATTGTCCTTGATTTATAAATGCTTGGACTACACCTCTCCTAGGATCTCCATGAACCATGCTTTAATCATCGACACAACACTTAGAACAATTTAATTCCTAATGTCATTCCTTGATGGATGCATCTTTTAAGTTCTCCGAGAATTGAAAATTAAGAGATATTACAGATTTGAAGGTCTAATTCACTAAAGACAAATTGACTTCTAATTATGTTTGAACTGAAGGTCTGCTATGGTTTGACATAAAATTGTCAGCTCCAAACAAGATTCAACACTTCTAATGAACTTGATACATCATGGTATTTTATTAAATATGAGATATTCTTAAGCAAACTGCGTTGATTTCAAATCATGTTGCTTGAGGATTAAGACTATCGAATTCCATTACAATTGTCTGTGGACATTTTCTTGGCATCTCCACACATTATGTTGGAAGCATTCTTTGATTGGTTTATACTTGCAACAAATTTTTTCAACATGCTTAATGATACATGATGAAATATTTCTAAGAAGAATATACTCTAAATTTCAGTGATGTCTTGTATTGGCATGAAGAGTCATTGTTAAATCATAAAACTTCGCTAAAATCCTGATCTGGATTTATCAACAGATGCATAAATAAATTCACAATGATGTTGGTGTAATCTAGAAGTAAGGACTTGTTCATACTTTGGTGGTTAAATCTATTAATTTTATCCACACAAAAAGCACTATTTGAAACATTAGACACTTAGCCAGGCCTTACATATAATGCATCTAAATCTGTTGAGATATCTTGTTTGAGCATGGTCACATAACAACACTTTGGCATTGTTACTTTCTTAGGTTGATGGATGATTTCCATGTTTGATTCCACACTTTGAAATTCTTGGGTTCATATGGTTTAAAATTTCTTGATCAGTAATTCTGAGATCACACACTTGGTATATACCTAATGAGCTCAATTTGCAAAATGCTAAGATTTGAGCATAAAAATATGGTCATTAGTTCCATAGTTATGACTCTTGACTCTTTATTATAACTTATTTTGTAAATAATGAAGTTATGAACATTATATGAAAATTTACCTTTGAAGTTTGAAATTTGAACTATTGATTGAATCTTACAGCTCCTTGGTAATGAATATGATGCTCTAGAGTCTATTTCAGTTTGTGGTCGATGTTGTTTGTTAGTATGTTACAATCTATTGATGATAAATGTTTATGATTGATGTTATATGTGTACTAACTGGTTGATGCTTTAATGATCATGACTAATCAATTAGTTAAATGATCTTATATCTATGTTTTCATGTTTTTTGCAATTGATTCTAAGGCCTTTAGAGTGACAATCCAGGGTGAGACACTTGTTCCATAGCTCTTTCCCAATAATGGTAGACACTTGTTCCCATTTGGATGTATCCCTTCACTCATATAACCTGGGAAAAGTTCAATCTTTAGGGAAACCAATCTTGAAGCTAGATGTTCAATAGCCAAAGCACATTTTTTCCTAATATCAGATAGATTGATATCGCTCGGATGGTATTCGTTATGAAGTAGAGGAAATTCCTACTAGGTATTTGGATTCTTTGAAACATTCCTCACAAAGGTGGAAACCTTGTTGATATTGCAACGACAAACTTTTCTTTCTTGAATGTACTTGAATCCTCTCAAAATAAGCTTTAGAGATTCCATGCACAGTTTTGTGGGACGAAAACACAAATATCTTCGTCTTCACACTCAACTCCATCTTCACACTCAATGAGCACATAAGAAGGTGCATGCCACTCAACTGGTAGAGATTCTTGGCATCTGTCAAGTGCATGGCATCTATCAAGTGCAACCCAAAACTTTCTGATTATAGACAACACAGTCTAATGTTCTAGAGAGTTAGCAGTGTTTCTGGCAATCAACACAGTGGATTATGAATATCTTCAAAAGGGGGTCACTTTGGAGAAGAGATCCTAGTTTGACAAATCAACACAGTAGAAAACCATCTCAAACATAGTTTTTTTTTTAAATCAATTGTTTCCTCCACTTGTAGAATTAAATCTCCTATTTTTTTCTCGTGTCTTCTATGTTCAGATCCTTGTCTGAATGAAAGGGTCAGAATTCTACCTAGTTTTGTCACTATGTCTTACAGAAAACATTATGCCTCCTTAAAAAAAAAAAAATCATCCAAACAAAGCATATTGGATGTTACATTGTAAATCTTGCTATGGACATCATGCACTTTGAAAAATAATGGTTGAAGAATCCCAAAAAGTATATGATTTTTTTTTTGTTAGCCAAGGAGAATCCAAAGAATTTAGAATTACTTCATTGTGACCTAGTTCTTCAAGTGATTCATCTTGTTTCTTTGTATATATTGTAATGAATGTTCCTACCACAAGAAACAATGCACAAAGAACCAAAATGTAAACCAAAGTCTTTGAAATCATGTTCAAAAATATGTAAACCTGTTAGAAATCAAGTGAGTGCAGGTTCAAAAATATGTTTTTTTTCTTTGTCAGCATGCATAAAACAATCCCATAGCTGCCTGTCTTGAACTGATTTTTGCACAACAACTCATGATAATTATTCATGATAATTTTTCATGATTCAAGTTCTCTGCACTAGAAGGTCGACTCACATTTTCTTGAAAATATTTAGGCACATCATTGTAAAAAAATTTCTCGAAGATATCTTATTAAAGATAAAAAAACAAAATCTTCCTCACAATCTCTGTTGAAACAACTCACCATGGACTTTCAACATTTTAAATTCTCTTGGAATGGCGTTTTTGTTCTATTTTTCTATTTTCCCTATTTTCTTCTTTATACATACTCATTCTTGTGGGAATTTTATGCATACTCATTCTTGTGAGAACGTGATTTTGTTCATTTTTTCTTCTTCGTCCGTTCCCATTACGTTGGTGTAGGATTTTCTACATTTTTATTGTGCTGTAAAAAGGATTGCCAATGATGTGTCAACCTCCCCAGAAATTTGCTAACTGCCATAGATTTGTGTGGTGATAATTGTTAAATATTGATCAAATTTCCATGAATAGGACTTTGTATGGCACATGACATTAATTCAAAAGTGTACCTTCCTAGTTAAATATCCTCCCTTTGGTATCCTTACTTTGACCACATTTAATGTTGAGCCATAAAAATAGGCAATGGATCTTTAGTTTTCAACTTTAGTATATTTGATTAACTATTCCCTATGATATAAAAGTGGCATGTTCTTTTGCCCAACTTAGGTTGAATCTCTAAGAGTGATTTTGATGTCGTTTGTTTATTTTTCTTTCAATATTTTTGGGTCTTATATTATTTGGTTTCCCAACAAGTAAGCCTTGTTGTTTGACATTTAGTTTGTTGGCTATATGAAGCCTTGCAATTTTACATTTTACTAGCTCTCACATTTTTATTCATTTAGGGATCAGAAAGATATTATCGAGGAGGCTTCATGCAGGATATGCCAGGAGAGTTTCAACACCTCAATAAATGGTCAATGTAGTTTTTTGTGTTTTCCTAAGGTTATTTTTATGTAGTAGTATTTTTCACAAGTGACTTTTCTACTTTTGAGCCCTTACTGAACATAATATCCTCTCTTCGATTAATTGGAATTGAGATCCTTGAGCGATCCCATTGACGTGTAAGCTTTCTGAACCATATATTTTAGTGCTTGGGCTTTTCCACATGTTGTTTTTTAGTAGTGTAGTTAGATTAGCTGAATAGTTGATATTTATAGAGGCTTGAATTATTGAACAAAGTTCATCCTTATTGAAATGGAGGAGAGGGATTTAATATGCAATGGAGTAATAAATATCTCTATGGATGACTTAGCCATTTGTATTTTTGAAAAATGTTTGCAGGTATTCTGAATGGATTGATGAATGTGAGTGTGTAAATAATTATGGCTAAATGGATGCATCTGCAGACTTAGATAACATATCGCGTATATCTTGAATATAGTAATTCGATATATGGATGTTTCTTTTTCTGAGATTATATCTGAAATCTGTGACAGCATCTGCAGTTTGGATGTGCACCTTCCTCATAATGTGCAATACAGGAAGCCATTTGAACAAATTCACAATATTCTTCTTTGGCCTATCATGTTCTTGGACCATGTTTGAAAAGTGACTGTGATGTTTAGTCACTTAATATATCTACTACACGGATTAATTGTGTATATGACAGTTAACATTGGTTGTTATTTGAAACTAGATGGATTAGTTGTGTATATAACAATAACATTGGTTGTTATTTGAAACTAAACTTGGAATATATATGTGATCTATATCTGTAGGCCAAATCTGCTATAGTTGTTGAAGTATTTAAATTTGTATTTTTTTTCCCCTTGTTTTGACAGAGTATTGGGATATTGAATTTTACATGGTTTGACATTTTCAATTGTCTTGGCATGAGAGATTATGAGCTTTATATCTAGAGTCCATATCTGTTATGGTTGCTTTGAATTGCTACAATTTTCATTCTATGAATTTGCTCTTCCGCTCAATGTATATATACAAAACACTTGCATTTTATGTGTGAAGTTGTTGTGCTAGTCAAAAGATACAAAGAAATACCTGTAATGACTTCAAGTTGTATTATTGATGATATAATTGTCTGCTAAATGCCAAACAAATTGTCAGAAGTTTCAGTGAAGGCGATGGAATCTATGTTGCTCAACTATCACATTGTTATATAGGATCTTGTATTGGATGGCACTTGTTTCAAAATACCCAAGAAAGTACAGTATTATTTTGATCCTTTCTAAAAACAGGGACTTACTCTCTAGTATGTTTTTGCAGTCTTATTATGCATGATTGCACTTGAGCTTTTGGACTTTAGCTCAACAATTGTGAGTTCATGGGATAACACACCCGAGACATATCCTAGTGATCCCAAACCTAATTAGACAAGACCCCCTTTACCATTGGAAGTTAGTCCTCCTCAACCAACCTTGCCTAAGACTAATGATATAGATTTAAATATTGATATGGCTAGTATTTTAGCAAAGGTTAATGTACATGTTCCTCTCAGTATTGATATTGTATTTTTTTTTTAAATACCTTCAACACAATTTCTATTGTGACGTCTTGGAGTGTCGATCCCATAGAAACCACGTCAGAGATGATACCTCCTAACGTCGCTCTTGCCACATCCAAGACGTCTCTCTTGACACCTCCAAGATGTCACTCTTTCCACCTCCAAGAGTGTCGCTCCCATAGCAACCACGTCGGAGCTGATACCTCTTAACGTCTCTCTTGCCACCACTAAGACATCACTCTTTCCATGTCCAAGACGTCTCTCTTGCCACGTTCAGGACATCTCTCTTGCCATGTCCATGATGTCACTCTTGCCACGTTATGGATGTCTCTCTTGCCACGTCCAGGACGTCTCTCTTGCCACATCCAAGACATCACTCTTGCCACGTCCAAGACGTCGCTCTTGCCACATTAAGGACGTCGCTCTTGCCACCTCCAAGATGTCGGTCTTAAGACGAAATCTATGTCGTCAGAAAATAGATGTCATGTGAAATGACATTTGAGGGGGTCTGTTGTTTGTCATTCTTCTGACAATATAAAGTGGCAACTGTGTCGAACACGTCGTTGGAATTTGACCCAAATGTACTAGTGGCTTCCTCATCGTTGCTTCTAAAGCTGCATCTTCTTAAAACATTTGTAATCATCATTGTTAAGACCTAATATTGGCTCATTACCCCTTAATTGGGGCATATTACATTAGTAATGTTATTTTATTTATGTTGGATTTATTCCATTAGTTGTAATTATACCTCCTAGACTCCTATATATACCAAGGAGACATTTTCATTTGGAA
Organism: Picea engelmannii; assembly: GCA_009831015.1. Classification (NCBI taxonomy): domain Eukaryota; kingdom Viridiplantae; phylum Streptophyta; class Pinopsida; order Pinales; family Pinaceae; genus Picea; species Picea engelmannii. The sequence goes on along the minus strand of ML784381.1, from coordinate 248,564 downwards.
TCATCTTGTACTTGAACATTTATGTGGGATAAAATGAGGTTGCCCCCTCGAAGAGACTTATTCTCTTCTTCAAGGTGTTGAGTACTTATTCTGAGGTTTTTCTATTCTATATTGATATTTGGTTCTTAACATATGGTATTAGAGCTCAAGGTCTTGGGGTTTCACTGCTACATATGAGACACCATGGAATTTTCACTATAACATTTTTTCTACAATGATTCAAAAGGAATGGCTTAGAGGATATTTATCAAATAGATCAAGGTACATTGGGTTATACATTTATCTCCTGAGGCATTATAATTTCGTAGATACAACCTTTTTAATATAGGGTTTTGGAATCATCCTGAATTGAGTCATTGCGGAATTTTCGTTATAATTTTTTTTTTGTAATGTTTCAGACCTGGAAATCTAGAGGATATTCTTAGAAATTAGTAATTTATATTTGGTAGCGATTTCATATTCCGGGTCATCGTAAATTTGTAGATACACTCTGTGGAATATAGGGTATCTAACTAGTCCTATTGACTAGTCTCAAGCAGGTGTTCCGGGTAAAACAATCATAAATTCTTCCTAGAGTATCCAAATTGAGTGAGACTAGTTGCATTGGATAGTGGACAGACCTTAGTAGTTATGGTACGAGATTCAGAATTTTATATCAATCATTTTGTGTGGGGCACGCTATACAAGTGAGATCTCCTATAAAGGCCAAAAATCAGCAAGTTGTGGGGAAGTTACCATAAATTCCACTTGGCACATTCAATTTTTATCACACCTATGGCATTGAAGAGAAGAAATATCAGATACCTATAAAAAATAAAATTTCATACTCAAAAGGGCCGAAATTTTGGAGATATAATAAAATGAATATTGTATAAAAGAACCACCTCAAAATCAAGGTTTAAAGTGATACTTTTCCAACATGCCACCAAAAAAGGCAACTTATACACCAAATAAGCTTCCAGACAATCCTACTTGGACTCTTGATGAAGGTGAAGAAATGCGTAGGGACATAAATGATTTACAAAAGAAGACATTACAAAATATGAACTACAAGAGATGATTGATTCAATAGAAGCTAAGTTTTAGGCAATAAATACTAATATGGACGCTTTAAAAGGGGAGATCATGGAAGGACTGAAAATTTTCCTAATAGAGAGGAAACATGAAAGTGAAAATGTATCCCATGAATTTCATGATGAGGATAGAAGGAAGGTGAATCAAGAATGAAGAAACTCCAACTTTGGGTTGAAGACCAACCACGTTCCTAAGATCGATATGAGGAAGTTTGATGGCAAGGGCCCAATCACATGGATACTTCAGATGGAGCAATTAGTTGATCTACATAATGTGCCATGTACACAAAAGGTATGAATTTATTCTTTATATTTAGAACCCAATCAATTTGTATGGTATCGATGGCTTTGTTCTCGCAAATCATTTGTCACTTGGACAATTTTCATGGAAGAAATGAAGCACACTATGAGGATACAAGGAGCAATACCTTATTTATCCAATTGATAAATCTCAAGAAAAAGGGTTCAGTTACCGAGCACATTGAGAACTTCCAAAGATTGAATATAAAGGTAACATATATTGCATATGATCACTTGATTGATGTATTCATAGGAACTTTAAAGGATAACATTCAACATGAGGTTCACCTTTGGGAACCCAAATCATTGGAGAACGCATTTAAGGTGGCAAGAAATGTTGAAAGTAAAAATATGGCTATGGCTACTAGAAGGACCAATCCTAACATCTATAGAGAGAATAATTCTCATTCTTCTAAAACACGTCAACCTACAAGGTTGACACCTCAACAATTGGAGGAAAGAAAAGCAAAAGGTTTATAACTTTATGCTTTAATTTTGACAACAAGTATAGTAAGAGACATAAGTGTGGTGAGAAGAAATTATTCTACATAGATTGTGAAGAGGAAGAAGAACAAGAACAAGAACCATCTCAAGATGAAAACGTAGAAGCAATTTTGTCTGAAGAGTTGACTACCATAATATCCTGTAATGCATTGGCTGGAATTAGCACTCCTCAAACCCTCAAGATCGAAGGATACATCAAAAGAAAAATGTAATAGTCCTAATTGATTCCGGTAGTACTCATAATTTCATTCACTATAAATTATCCAAATCTCTCAATTTCTTTGTATATCCAATGCCAGAGTTTTAAGTAATGATTGCAGAAGGAGGAACTATCCATTTCTCAGGAAAATGAAATAAGATCAATCTTACTATGGGGGAATATGTAATGAATAGTCCAATGACTGATATACCCATTAGTGGTGTTGATGTTGTACTAGGAATCCAATGGTTACAATCATTGGGAACAATGGCTTTAATTTTCAAGAACTTTTCATGAAATTTTCATTAGAAGGAAAATAAATTGAGTTAAGAGGTACCACAGGGAAA
>ML784381.1:206110-219805 GCA_009831015.1 Picea engelmannii | reverse complement strand
ATCGCTGCTCGATTGGAGGTTGCCCCCTCGAAGAGGCCTGTGAACATTGCTAACTGATTCAAAGTGCTATTTTTGTTTCTATTTCGTATATCATTTCTGTGTATTGTGAAGATTATGCTGGATATTTTACTGTTATTCTGTCATTTCTAGCATTTTGTTTCTGTTCTACATATTTTATATATCTGGTATCTTTCACTATGTGATCTTCCTTGTAAAACTTATTGTCTCCTCTTACTGTCTCTGCATAGCTCCTTGGTTGTGTTTCTTAATATATTGTTTTGGAGATTGATCCATTTTATGTATTATTTTATCTAGGCCCTAACTTTTCATGATTTGTCCTTTGACTACTAATAATATCGTCCAAAATTTTTGAATTGTTATGCATGTTTTTCTTTTGAAGATACTTTTTCAATGTGACAATATCTACTTCCAAATTTTCAATGATATTATCTCTTTATTCTAATCGTTCTTTGAGTCCTTATTCAATTCTTTTGTCTTATTCAACTTGAATTTTTAATTTAGTGATCATCTGCTCTAGTTCCTCAGAGTTGGAATTTTGAGTTTCCTCTTTTCTTTTTAGTTCTGCCTACAATGACTTGTTTTTCTTGTTTTCTCTTTTTATAAATTCTATAGAACTCAATATCTCTTCTTTGTAGTCAACCTCTGCCTCTTCATATTCTTATTTGATGCCTTCTTCATCATAATTTTCTATTTCCATGAATATAACCATTTATTTCTCGATTTCACTATCTTCATCTTCGTCTAATGAGGGGTTTTCTTATTTTGTGCAAAGGCTTTTATTGAAAAAAAAAATTGGTTCTTTTTCCTTTGTACATTTGTTTTCTATTTGAATCATCTTCTTAATTTATTTTATTTTTCTTATGGGGACAGTTGTTAAAAAAATGACCAATACCATCACAATTAAAAAAAATCAATGGAATCTTACCTCTGTATTAGTTGTTGGTTCCCTTTTTCATCCTTCCGACGAAGTTGGATACTTCTTCATCATCTTCTAAGATGTCATTCTTGTTTCTCTCTGACTTTACCTTTTCCTTTACCTTTTGTTTTGACTTCTTTGATGCTTTGAATGTTGATTTTTTTGACTAGATTCTCTTGTTCAGTTCTCATTTCATAGGTTGTGAATATTCCATGTATCTCATCCATGCTTATCAAGTCCATATCTGTTCTTTCTTATAATGCTGAGATATTGTGATCAAATATCATTGGAAGAGATCTTATCACTTTTTGAACAATTATATATTCCTTAACTTCTTCTCCCAAACCTGTGATTCTATTCACTATTTCATCATCTCATAAAAAGTAGGTTGCAATATTTTCATATTTTTTCATCTTCAGCTGTTCAAATTGACCTCTGTAAGTTTGAAGCTTTGCTTCCTTGAATTTTGTGTCTCCTTCATAAAAATTATGAAATTTGTGTCAAATCTCCTTTTTTGAGTTGCGATGCATAACTTTGACATATACGGAATCAACCAAACCATTTAGGATAACATTTGTGGCTTTCCAAATATTTAAACTGAGCTTCGATCCATTTTCATTTGTTGGAGGAATGACAGGTTCTTTCTATCCATCTACTAATGATTGCCAAACCTTTAATCCCTATGCATGTATATATTTTTTCATCCTTCTACTCTAGAATGCATAATTGTGTCCATCAAACTGTCGTATTCCATTTTTATACATATCATTTCTCTCCATGATCTACCTTCTAGTGGTTAAACTAATTCCTGAAGGAACCTACTCTGATACCAATTGTTGGATTACTAAGAGGGGGGGTGAATTAGTAATAGATCAATTGAATCCTTTTAACCACAATATGTAACTGTTATTTATCTTTATGATCAATATACCATTATCATTAAACAAGTGCAGAGTAAATAAACCATGAACAATGAAAAATCATACACATACATAATACACATGTATTTTCATGTGGAAACCCAATGCAGGAGAAAACCACATAATTATTTTTCTAATATTTATTTAAGAGTTACATTCATTGGAAGCACGAACTTCCTTTTTTCTCCAGCTGCAACTGGAAGGAGGCTTTGGCCCCCTATATTTTTAGGCTACAACCTGAGGGAAGCTGTAACTCCCTAATTCTCTAGCTACAACCAGAAGGAGGCTACAACCCCCTACGTTCTCTAGCTACAACCGAAAGGTGGCTAAAACCACCTATCCTTTCCCCATCCAACCACCTTGAAATACAAGTGAAATGACGAAACCAATGCCACACTGTCACTGTGAGATATACCATTGTAAACCTATATCAATTTGTGCCAAACACTTGTCACCAACTTGTACCAATAGCCTGTAATCAATGTTGTACCAGAATTCAACCTATACCAACAAACACCAATAGGTACACAACCTGTATATACTGCAACTCACATTTGTACGTGCCCTGTCTATACTGTAGCCAGCGTATGTATGGGGCTTGTCTATATTGCATCATGTGTACACCTTTTAAAAGATAGTGTTTTCACCTTTTATGAAACTTAAAACACTTTGCTGCCTCTACCACATCAACTTGCAACCTATCATTGTGTATTATATGTAGTTGTGCCCTATGCATACATCATCTTATACATATCTTAAGAAAGTGGATATATATATCTCTAGTCATGTGACATGCATGTGTGTACAATCATGATCAAGTGTAATAACCCTCACATGAGCTAGACATCAAACCCTCATTTCTAGGCAGCCTCAAACTTCACAAACAACTTCACAACCCCTTCATAAAAAAAATACCTCAACCATGTACCACAAAATCCCTCAACCATGTACCAAGAAATGCAAGATATGCCTCAACACTAACAAGATGTACCAATGATAAATATCAGATATACCAGCACAATATTTATGTAGTTATGAATTATACAGTAAGTTCCATACAACCAATAGCCTCCCTAGGGAAAATCCTCAAACCCCCACAACCATATCTCATGTAGACAAAAATATCCAACTACTCATAAAAATAAGGCATACCTTTTGAACCAATAGATACATCTAATGTACATGATCACTGTAGACCTTCCTGGGAGCTTGCTTTCATACTTTGAGAACCTAGTACCTTCAAAAACTCAAAATTTCATGGATTTTCCAAAATGTACATGCACTGTTATAGTACCAGTGTAATACCCTTAGGTCGAACCCCAACTGTAAATGTAAATACAACTGTACATAGGATGGTGAGACAGGATGCAGAAAGAAAAAGTATATCTATGATATAAATGTAAATGTATTCACATGAAAATATTAATGAAAAATACATCATTGTGTGTAGACCAAACAGGTAAAAGAGTATGGGGTATTGAACTCCACTAGTTAGGGAAAGGGGGGCTAAATTTTCAGGATAAGGGGCTAAGATAGGGAGCTTAATCTAAAAAGGAATATTATATTAATATTCCTCAAAGTATAAAATATGGATAATTATTTTATCCTAAGTTCTAAGGATGGGGACAGGTGGGCCAAAGTTTCTCTCAACAGGACAAGTCTCAAATTGGGAACATGGATACAAAAAGCTTGGAATTGGTGAATTTTCCATTCATTCCATCATTTCTCCGTTTCTCTAGGGCTCACATATTTTCATTTGTCCATCGTACCTCTTTGTCATGAACAATGCACCTGTACCTTACCCAAGTGAACATTGTACCTATACCTGGTTATCTTAGGAGATGGACTGAAGAATCAAGTTATCAGGCTTGTAGGATACTGAAGAGGTGGGTTTTCAGGACCATGAACAATTCTCTCTCGGTGAGAGAATTGTTGGGAATTGTTTTCCCGAAGGTGCCAAACTACAGTTACAGGGCTCTGAGACTTTTTTTCTAGCCTATTGTTGAATCCTTGGAAAGGAAATAGGTCAGTCGATTGATTGTTGAGTAGAGAAGGGGCATATTTCCTGGGGTGGGACATGCATGTGGGGAATGAGGGACTGTAGTCTATCAAATTGAGTTAGCACTTGTGTGAGAGTTTTTCCTGTTGTCTGAGATACATCATCCTAGTTAATAATTCCTTTTCCCAAGTGGATTTTAGTCCCATATCAGGGGTGACCCAATGTTGAGACTAGTGAGCAACATGGTCTAAGGCTAGGAGGATAGTGGAAGGTCTAGAYACAATTGGTGGTATTTCTATCCAAGATAAGTGTCAAGTGTGTGTTAAATGACATGTTGCAACTTTATTTATGCATTTTTTCTTATGGGTTTTTCCTGTGTATGTTGCATGTGTATTTCTATTATTATCCTGTATAAAATTACGTATTTACATAGTTTATGTATGCTTTAAAATATTATACACAATTCAAATTTTATTTCACATGGAATAGCCCAACGATGGGGTGGTTGGGGATGCTAAAATACGGTATTAGAGCTCTAGTTTTCAACATTGATCCTGGAAGGGATGAGCAAGTTTAAATTGAAGAGAAATTTCATAGAAAATTGAAGTTACAGTGTGTCCATGGGTGGCAAGAGGGAGCTAAGAGAATAATTGGACTGTGTTCAAAATATCAGGAGGTGTAGCGATTCGAGAAAGACAACAGAGGAAAGAAACCACAACAACCATTGATTTGGGCCATAAGATTAGATCTTGGTCGTTTGATCTGTTCGAGAGAATTCCAGACCCCACACAACCATTGGATCAAGGTAAGAAGTGCATATGCTTAACCTCAAAATCCTTTAAACTTTATCGCTTCGGTTTTTTTAAGTCATTTTTTGTGAAAGAGGAAAAATCCTTGAAGCTTTGAAGTCCGAGAGTGAATATATGTCATAGATGATAGGGAGAAATGTCAACCATTGGATTGGGCAAGGATAAATCTAGGTCGTCGGATCAAGCCAAGACTAGGAGGAGAAGAATTGTGGAGAATAACAGATCCCAATCGTCAGATCTGTGTAGAGGCGAGTGTGAGTCATAGATATCATGAAATTTCGGAGGTTTGGCACTCCGAGAGAAATCGGTTCTTATGTTTCCAGGAGGAAAATATGACGAAGTCCCTAACTCCAGAGTAAATCTAGACAGTTGGTCATCAGGGACACATGTTAGCAAATTTTAATTACTTCAAAATTTTGTCTCTCCATAGGATTGGGGGTGGAAGGTGTTTTGGCATGAAACGTCTCAAAGCCATGAAGCCTGGAATCAATCCAAGCCATCCATTGACAGGGAAACGAGAACTGTAGATATCATCCCATCACCAGTTCAGCGTTCAGAAATTTGGGAGGCAACATGCATTGAGGCCTCAGAACTCCTGAAGCCTAGAGTTTCAGAGGGGATCCCAGCCATTGGCTGCAGGAGGAGTGAGAGTCATCGATATCAAATTCAACATTTAGTTGTTTGGAGGTAGTGTGCATTGGAGTCACAGAAAATCCTAAAGCCCAAAGTCCCAGAGTTCCTATTGACCACAGATCTCAGCAGGAAGCATGGACCCTTGATTCTTGAACCCTTCAGAGATTTTCCACTTTGGCGTTCGGAGGAAGTTGAGTGTTGTGTTGAGAAATCCTCTGAAGCCTGAAGCTCTTGAGTCATAGAGCATTGGAGTAGTTTGCCAATTTGGTGTTCAAGTGAATTACAGTGTTGTGTTGAGAAATATTCTGAAGCCCAAATCTCCAGAGTGTCGGATTAATGAAGCTTTGGACAATTTTCCATTCGGGAATTCACCACTTCGACGTTCAAGGGTAATGTTGTGTTGTGTTGGAAAATATTTTGAAGCCTGAAGCTCTGAAGCGTCGGAGTCCCGAAGCTCCATAGAAGTGCCAGTTCAGGAGATTCACCACTTCAGTGTTCAGGGAGACTATTTTGTTGTGTTGGAAAATATATCAAATCTTGAATCTCTAGAGCATATGAGTCCTGATGCTCTGGAGCATTGAAGTCTCGAAGCTTCGGAGAAGCACTTGTTTGAGGATTTTCCACTTCGACATTTAGGGAATTTGGAGTGTGTAGAGGGAGAAACCTATGAAGCCCAAAGTTCTAGATATCTGGAGTCCTGAAGCTCTAGATACGAGCCATTTTGGTAAGCACATAGTTCTATCCCATGGTCACATGAATTTTGGGCTGAAGTAAAGGGGCTAGTGCTCGAAAAATTGATTTTTAAGATAGAAATGGGATTAAAGAAGGAGATCAAGAGTTTTTGAATTATACGGACCTACATTTGAGGGAAAATAAAAAAATCTTGTGAACCTTAAGAGAGGATTCAACAGAGGTCCATGAGAAAATTCAACTCCCGAAGAAGATCACCTGTACAAGGAATTCCCTCACAAAATGGTCAATTTTTCAGATAACTATAACCATCATCTCAAAACTCATAATTGAGCATGGAAGAAGGCGTTGGAAAGGTATTGAACAGTATAATAAAAAATTTCACACAGAAAATTGATCTGGACAGTCTTTTTCTAAGGAAATTATAAGAAATAATTATGATGCAATACCGAATCAGAATTGTTCATAATTTCATGCAGTTGATAAATCAATTAGCCTAGTAGGTTCTGTTGGTTCCACATTTTGCAGAGTTAACAATATTTAGATCATAACAAGATCAACACAGAGTTCATAGGGATGGAAGATACATAGCAGTATTATAGCCAAGATGATGATATTAGAGGGATGTATGTCAATATGGGTAAATGAAGGTACAAACTCAAATGGTCATGGAGAAGGAAATGAAGAAAGAATGAACTTGGTGGAGACCATTAAAATTTTGTAGAAGGATGTCCAAAGTTATAAAGCTGATAATGAGAGCCTTATGAAATCCAAGGAGTAGAAGCAAGACTTCAACATAAATTTAATGCAGAGCTTGGATAGAATACAAAAGAAGATGGATAAGGATAAATAAGTGTTGGAATACATCACCATCACTCCCTAGGGAATTCCACTAGGAGAGCACATAGTAGCTCAATTCCATCCCCTGTCAGGAAGCATAAGAGGAGGTCTAGGGTGGATGAGCTACAAGGAGAAGTGAACAAAATCAAGCCTCCTACATTTGATGGTGATCACAAGAAATATGAAGATGTTGAAATATGGCTTCTAGGCATGAAGAAGTATTTTCAATTGTATAATTAATCTTCACATGTAGAGGGAATAATTTCCATCTATCATCTCAAGGGAAAGGCATCTATGTGGTGGGACCAATTTGTCCATGTGCAAATTAATTAGAAAAATGTTACTTGGAAATAATTCAAGAAGTATTTTTAAAATAAATACTTGACTAAGAGATACTATGACAAGAAAATGAAGGACTTATTCAAACTCAAGCTTGGGAGAATGACCATAGATGAATATGAAAGAAGGTTTTTAGAACTACTAAAGTATGTTTCTTTCATCAAGGAAGAGCCAGTTAATATTCTTAGGTACTTGAGTGGACTACCATCAATCATCATTGATAATATACAATATGATGATCCCAAAACATTGGAGGAGACCATAAGGTGAGATAAATTCCTTTGTGATCAACATAAAGGAAGGCCATTTTTTCAAAAACCTTGGGAAGACAAGAAGATAAAAAATATGGAATGGAGGAAGAAGGGGACTAAGCCACCATTCTTCAGAAATAATCCTCGGGGACAACCAACTCTTAGAGAACCCAAAATGATTGAGACATTCAGGAAAAGAACAAGGCAACCACATATTCAGTGTTGGGGTGGTAGGGAAGATCATATGTATAGATATTGTCCTCACAGATGTGAAAAAGTGAGGATTGTTCACAATGTACAACAATTTGATATAGTGGAGGACATGGGCAGAAATGTACCTAGGATCTATGCATCCCTAGACAACAAGAAAGTTGATTTCTAGTCACATATGATTCAAGTGGAAGGTAATATCAACAACCAAGCCATTTCTATTTTAATTGATTGACGAGATATTCATAGGTATATATATCCTAAGATGGTGGAAATATCGTATTTTCCAAGAAGAAAGAATGGAAAATATTGGTTGGTTCAGTTGTCTACTAGATCTAGAACAAAAATTAATGAGATGGTTAAGGTATGTCCAATGGACATGAATGGAATAAGCACCAGAGCATATTTGAAAATATTACATTTAGGTTCCTATGAATTTCTAATTGGTATGGATTGGTTGGACCAACATCATGATATCCTAGATTGTTATAATAAGGCATTTACTTGTTGTGATGATAAAGGGAACCTAAGGACAGTTGATGAAGACCCCCCTTCTCCCCTCGGGGCTGCGTGACCTCCTGGTCTAGGATCATTCACATCAAGGAATCAGATCGACTCTTCAAGATCCTTCTTGAACCGAAAATAACTTGTGCAAGCCCCTTTTTCTTCTAAGGCATAGGTCTTGTGAAATCCATAGGGCATTTCTGTATTTATCTTGGCACTTTTCAATTCCCAGGCGCTAGCTCCTTCTGTTAGGCCCCTTCCTACATGTGACCTCAGGCTATGACCTCATGTAAACACATGATTGCGGAGTGGCCAAAACTAGTTTGAGACCACACCGCGTTTCTTCCCTCAATTCAACTCCAACTACCATGTATCCCTTTACCAATATCGTGGTTTCAATTGCAACCTGTTCTCCATTTTTTAACGTCAGATCACTTTCTGGCCCCGCAATCAAGCGTGACCATTGATATTCAATCTCAGGAGATGCCTTTTGATCAATGGCTACAATATTCCTCTTATTTCCTTCCTTCTCTCTGGATCACACATTCTCATATCCTTACGATCTATCGACTTGTGTCCCTTTCAAATCAACGATCGTGATTTTCTTCACAATTCATGTTTCAAAGTTTTCAACTCTCAAACCTTGCTTCCTTCAAAATGGATATCTTCTGAAGTGGAATATTTGGTGACATCTTTCCTTAGAAAATAGACGACTTAGATGAACTCTTTCTCTCCTCCTTCAGGAATTCTTGTTCAACACCCTCCAACTTTTTTCTGGAGTGACATTCTTTGCAATGACAGATCTCCTGCCACATGTCCTCCTCAAATCGATGGCCCTAGCCCACTTCGAGACTTCAGAATTTGGAAATATCAACTCTCAACTTATTCACGCTCACTTTTTTATGGATATTTTTACTCAGAGTACACAATCGATTGACATGTGTCCTCCTACATATCAAAGTTCCCAAGCTACTTCAGCTATTCGGGCTTCGGATGTTTCAACACTCCACCTTTGCTTCCTCCTGAAGGTCACAATTCCTCGCCACATGTCCCTTTGGATATAACGATCTAGATTCACTTCAGACTTCGGGTTTCGGGATTTTCAATTCTCATCTAAAATATTAGAAGTGAATTTTCCTAAAGCCTCAGATCTGTTGACACATACCCCCCTGGCAATCAACGACCAGGATCTATTTCGGTTGTTTGGAGATTTCACTCTCACTTTGTCTAAAAATTTCTGAAGTGCTCTTTCTCCATAGTTATGGATATTATGCCACCTTTCAACCTTGATGATGGACAGTCCTTGTTCATTTTGAAACTTCGAGACTTCAACAAGTCCACTCTCCTATGCACACAAAAGGTTAAGGCCTCTGCACTTTACCTAGATCGGATGACTGTCAATCCTCTACACTTAGATCCTATGGTTGGGATATATTTCTTCTCCTCACACATTCCTCCTTCTTCCTAGACCCTGATATGATGGTCCATATCTCTTCCTACATCCGATCTGACGGTTGTTGTCGCTCCTCCTCCTAAGCTTCTTTGTTCTCCCACAATTGGAAAATTTTCTAAGTGTTCAAAGGTTTTGGTTTTCGAACCTCCTCCTATGATACCAGTTGAGAGGGTCTTGACTCTATTTTTCCTCCTGAGCTTTGAGAATGAAGATTTTCCTTGAACCTGGCACATGCTTTCACTCTGCGTGAAAATTTTCACTACTCCTCCCAAGCTTGTGAATCTTGGAATAAGTTCACTTCTGCACACACTCCTTGCATTGTCTCTCTCGAACTTTAAACAGGATAAAAAATCTAAATGGTCTCGACCCTTCTTCTTCCTTCAAAGGACTTCTCTGGTTCCCTCTTGAAAACTCAACACTCTCTTGAGATTTCAAAATTGAATAATTTTACCTCTGCACACTCCTTGCGCTCGACTGAGCCTTTGAACAACTTCTTTCAACATCTTGTCTAAGTGTTGCCTTGGTGCACTCCTTGCATAGGTATTCCTCCTGAGTATCTAGTAACTCTGTGAATATGTTTATCCGATACTCTTATCCTTGAACTCGATATAGAGTTCTCCTTGTGCACACTTGCACCTGCTTGATGCCCACCTGGTAGATCTCTATAGGGTTCTCAGTGACTCTATCTCTATGTCCTTTCTCTGCACAATTTCTCCTCTAAGGTATTCAACAACCTTGAGGTCTCCCTTGAGTTGTTATCACTTTGGTTCACCCTCCTAGAACATTATTTTCTGACTCCACAAAGTTCAGATGCGCACTCCTTGCATTGGCTACAGAACCTCCAATGTTCTGTTATGCACTCCTTGCATAGGCTAAAGAATCCATAATGATATTTCAAACTCAACAAAGATAGATAATTGTATCTTCCTACTGTATATGAAACATATCATACACGTACAGTATACATTCATGAAACATATAAACACATAAACAATCATATTTAGGAAAAATTGTTGTCTTTTTCATTAATATGAAAATTTGATTACAATATGTGCAGGCTAGACTACAACAGAGTCTCAACTCTCTCTTAATCTCTCTCCAAGAAATTCCTAATATTCCTCTATTCCTTCCTACTCTAAAGCTTCCTCTCCCTTGAAATATGATCCAAATATCTATTTGTTGGACAACTGAGAGGGGGGGGGGGTGAATCAGTTGTTACCATGCTTAAAAAATTATGCTTATTTTAAACTCTTTGCAGAGCACTTAATGACAATCACAATAATGTATGGAGGTAAGAAATATAACATTTGACATCATTCACACATATGAAATATACAGAGACAGATATTTCTTGAGGAAACCCATAAAGGTTTAAAACCTCTTCTTCTTGGTATGATAAGTAATCTATACATTCTGTACATTATCATACATATGAGATCCAACTCATTGTGAGGCTAAAACCTCTGTTTTGCAAGTTGCAACTTGCTGAGAGCACCAAATCTCTATTTTCTCTAGCACCAACTAGAAGGAAGCACCAACTCCCTGGTTTCTCTAGCACCCACTAGAAGGAAGCACCAATTCCCTAAGTGTTCTAGCACCAACTGGATGGAAGCACCAACTTCCAGTTACACAGTCACCAACCTGTATAACAGAGAACAATAGTTCTCCCTTGCACCACCCTGCCACCCTGGTTTCTCTAGCTACAACCGGATGGAAGCTACAACTCCCTGTGTTCAAGCACCCACTTGAACCTGAGGACAACAGTCGTCCCTAGCACCTCCCTACCACCCTAGAATATAAATATTTTCTACTGAAACTTATTACAGTGATTCAATAGTTGTAATTGGCTTACCAGGCTTATCATTGTTCTACTATGCTGCTCTACTCTCCTGTATCAGTGTCTCTCTGCCTGCATTTTCTTGTGCTTTCTGATCTTCTAATTTTCTCTACAAGTGCACCTCAACCTTCTTTTACTGTCTCAGCTATGCATCTCGGTTCTTTTCTTTTGCTGTGCTTTATGCTCTGTGTTCCATGTCCCTTCTATGCACCATTCCTCTTCTGTTCATTTCAACCGTTGCACTCTGCCTCCTTCTACACACTTGAATCACTCTCAACAACCCCTCCCATCTCTTCTTTGTTCAACATTTTTATTCTCTCTATGCATCTCCTACATCCTCTATTCACAATGCTTCTGCATTCTCTCCTCGTGTCGACTGCTCTGCCTAATAATCATCACAACTCTTCGGCTTCTCTGGCAGTTAAACCCATGCATTCATCCTCACTAAGCGTTATGTCGAGATTCCCTAGCCTCTCCAACAGTTGAGAGTCTTCGTCTTCTCTGTCAAATTCGAGTTCATTCCCTCTGTTGTAGTTCCAGGCTCCAACGATCGTCCATCTATCAATAGTCTGTATGAACACCCTTCATTTCATTGCAAGATGCCTCGAGACTCTTCAGCTTCTATGGCGATCACACTGAAGTCTATTTGAGTCCTATGGCATAAACCATCAGTGGTTTCTAGCAGTTACAGTGTGAACCTTGAAATGGAGCCTAGCTATGCTAGCTCCTTCCACTTACGTGACCACCAGCGATGACCACCGACTACATCGATATTTTGGCATTTCGGCATTCCTTTGATGAAGTGTCTCGACACTCCAAGTCGCGATCCCCAAAATGGAGATTGGTTGCACTAGCTCCTTCCTCCATCTTCCACAAATGTGACCACTGGTTGTGACCACAACCTTATTTAAAAACATATTTCACACTTTTGCATTTTGGGGATTCTGTGATGATTCGTCTTGAATCTCCATGTCGCGAGCTCCAAAATAGAGCTTGGATTCTATATATCTTCTCTCCAACTCTCTAAAATTTGACCATGAGATATGACCACTCTCCAATCAAACAAGAACTTTACTCTCCAGATCAATGATCCACGATCCGTGGTGATCGGACGACTATCCTCTACCCCGGGACTTCAGCCTTCAGGACTTTGGGGGAGTGATGAAGCTAAAACTCCTAAAGAAAAAATTTTGAAGTCAGGTCACTCTTGCATCACTTGATGACATGTCATGACCTGAGTGGTTGCCATGTGTCACTCAGAATTGTGATTTCTAGTGGCCTGAAATGTCAAATCAACTTGACACTTGTCATTGTCTAATCATGCCATGTGTCAATACTGACGTAGTCTTCCACCTACCCTTTCTGACATGGTCTACAACATTCACCTCCTATATCTAACGGCCCATATAAAACCTCGATCCAACGACTAGGATTATTTCACAAATTCATGAGCCTTCATTGTGCCTAATTCGGGATTTTGGCATTTTGCATTTTTCAACTTCAGGACTCCTGTGATGAAGAGTCTCGACTCTTGACTCCTCCAACTCTCGGTTTCCAAAACTATGAAATGGAGTCTTTGTTGATGTGTTTGTTTCAATATTTCGACGTTTCACATTCTGCAACTTTGGGACTCCTGTGATGAAGAGTCTCGACTCTTGAATCGTCCAACTCCCGGTATATGAAACTCCGAAATGGATTCTTTGTTGATGTGCTTGTTTTGGGATTTTGGCATTTCACATTCTGCAACTTTGGGACTCCTGTGATGAAGAGTCTTGACTCTTGAATCCTCCAACTCCTAATATCCGAAATTCTGAAATGGAGTTTACGCTTTTGATCTTTCTATGCCATCATCGCTATTGATCTTCCTTGCCTGCCTATTTGCCATCAAATAAACAAGCACACTCTTGCACTCTGTGTGCACCTCTACACTATCTCTTCTGGTCTTCACGAGATTTCTCTGCTGCATCTCCCCAAAATACTTCTGGTGCCTGCCTGGCACATTATACCTGTACTCAAGCCATCATCATTGTTGTACTTTCCATCAATGACAAGCATATGCTGCCTGTAAAGCATGCCAACACTCTTTACAAAAGAATGGCTCTACGGGCTTATCCTGTTAAGAACCAAATACCAATATAGCATAGAAAAAACTCAGAAAAGGTACTCAACACCTTGAAAAATAAACAATTTCAGATAATAAGCCTCTTCGAGGGGGCAACCTCCTTTTACCCCACTTAAATGTTCAAGTACAAGATGATTCAAAATGAAAATGT
>ML784381.1:181399-193353 GCA_009831015.1 Picea engelmannii | reverse complement strand
TTATTGCACAACTATGCTCACTAGATGTTCAAACATCTAAGCCATCTATTCCTCAAGATCTCCAAAGGATCATTGATAAGCATTCCAAAGTATTTGAAGATATTCCCAAAGGTCTTCCTGTTACCCATGATTTTGGTTGTCATGATGATGTATTGATGATGGTGTACTCAGGCTCTTCATAAGAACTTTTTCCTAAGAAAAGTTACTTTCATCTCTTCCGAGAAAGCTCATTTTTGAAGAAGGTTCGCAGGCTGTTAATATATTTGGGTGCGAGAATGACCAATTCTCGCAGGTTTCTTTAAGCCCGGGTGCGAACTTCTCGCACTGTGTTGAAGAGCAGGGGTGCGAACTCTTCCTAAAGCATGGAAAAAGATGAATTCTCGATGTTTCTAGAAGGGAATCTTCTAGAAGAATGGGTTGGCATTCGAATGGTTATTCTTGTACTGGATTCCCCGATATTGTGGGATCATTATTATCCAAGTAACTATCTCATTCTCTCCTATATACTGAGGGAATTCTCATGGAAAAGGTTAAGCAAGATTCATTGGAGAATTGGTGAAATAATTGTGTGAAGGACTTAGCTTGAACAGTAGCTTGGAGACTCTAGCAAGTCTATCAAGAGGATTTGATCTTCTTCATACAAGGATTGAGCAAGTGTGTGTATTGGAGCCAAGAGCCATCGAAAGGAAGCTTGTGGCATCAAGGCGATCAGGCTGTAATATTACTTTCAGTCAATATGATACAGTGACATGTCCCTTTCCCATAAAGTTATTCTCACTTTGTTGTGTAATTCCTTGATCATACACATAAATTCACTGTTGAATATATTTTGCTATCTTCACATTGGTTGGTTTGTGTTGTCTTGGTATTGACCTCACGAGAGCACCGAAGTGAAGTGGGAGCAATAGAGACCCTAGGAAGAGATATTAAGGTATGTTACTTGTTCCTTCCTACTAGTTAATTCAATGGTCAAAACTTAGTGAAAGAGTCATGTCATGTCATGTTTTGTTCTAGATCTAGGTGGATGTAGGGAGATCTATTAGTGTCCGGACCTATCGATTAGTCCGATAAAAAAATTGGCGACTCAACTGGGGATCATCCCATTTTTCTTTGTGGCGTTTGGTGTTTTTCCGTGGCCATTTTCTCTTGTTTTACTTTAATCTATGAGTCTTCAGGATATCCTGATAGACACTCTGGGTCTAGAGCCCTTTTCAAATTTTATGTCATTTTCAAAAAAATTGACTAAGTTCAGACATTCTCGCACTGCACTTCACTGTAGCCTGTGAGAATCTATAGGGTTCGCATCCTGCCTTTAGGTTCAATGCGAGGTTCTCGCACTATGCTCAAGGGTCACCTACGAGAATCACTAATTCTCGCACTGTGTAATATTGCCAGCCTGCGAACTCATTTTTTCAAACTTTTGGATTTGAGTTTCACCATATTCAACTACCTAGATCTGTCTAGGTGCCTCATAAGAGTTTCTTGGACCATTGATTCATGTCTTTCTTGTCTTCATTTTCGTGCATGGATAGTCTTAGGATTTCCAAGGCTTTTCTTGTCACTTTTGTCTTGACTTTCGTTTCTTGACTTTTCTTGGCAAAACCATACTCTCTGATTTCGGGATCTGAGTGTGTTTGATTAGTTGAGGACGAGTGATCGGTTGAAAGTTGAGTTTTCTTGGTCTTCATCATTTTCTTATTTTTTGAAAGATCACTTTTCTTATGCAATTGAAAAGACTATATTGGTTTGCTTTTTATTTTTGTTTTCATTGAAAGAGTGATTTGGGTTTTTATCATTGCTTGTTCATTGTGTTTTATTTTCAGTACTCTCACTATCATGGTGTTGGTCCTTTTTGAAAAGTGAACCAAAGTGTTTCTTTCAAAAAATATTTTTCGTCTTCGAAAACATTGAAAATTAATTGTTGAAATTATTGAAAAGGAAACAATAGAGAATTGTTATTGATGCGTGATTTGTTGCATTTGCATTTTAAAGGAAATTTTGCATTGTAGTTTAGGGTTGATCTGGAAAACTTCTCTCTCCCTCCCATACATAGGATTCATTGAATGAAAATTTCTCTATTTCATTCTCATCCATGCATTGTTGGGTCAGAGTCATACAGCATAAGTTTTATCTCTATTTCCTTTGAGTATACAACAACTCTTAATAACACTGTGCACTTGTAAAATTTATCTAGTAACTCTTTTCTAGGGATCTATTACACCAACATTTAGCTAGGCTAGCACTTTGGAGTAGAAAGAGAGATACACTCTCCAAAAGCACAAAACACACAATAACATCTTGTGTTAGGGAGTGTTAAATTCCATTTGCAACATCTTGTCCTGGGAAGCCCTTCTCACATGAGGTTCAAGCACGAGGTCGCATTGGTATTGAAAAAGTTACCCACCCTATTTTGTTGATATCAGTGTAGAGATTGCACATATTATGGGGATCACTCGGAGGTATACCCACAATGATGAGTGGAAGCCTTTTGAGTTGATTTCAGGCTAGATACCCTGCCCTTGCATGTGGATCGGACTGTCAATTGTCCCCCTAGGCTTTATTGTTGTTGTTGGTGACCTTAGTGGCCTATCTTTATAGGTTCTTACACGAGGTGACGGTGAAGGGGAAAGTCTTCACGATACTTGGAATTGATGTTGACCAAACTCACTCAGGCTCCTTGGAGGGTATACCCATGATTATGTGTGGGAGCTTGCACAAGGGTGTAAGTCCGTTAAGCAGGTTGTCAGCGTAACTTTTCCACCCTAGCCTAGCCCCTTCTCGTCTCATTGTTTCGATGTTGGATTTCATCACCAACTAGTGGCTTCGACATTAGAAGGTCTTGTTTTCTTGGTGTTGCTTCCTAGATTTTGTTTACTAGCGCGTGTTGTTTGTTTCTTGAAGTTGACCATAGGATTTTCTTCGTGAATTTTATCACTCATCTATAATAGCTCCTCCATGTCGTTCACGTAGAATGTAGGGTTTATCTCCAGAGCATCTGGAAGGTTTTTAACCCTTGCCTACAAGTACACTTGAAGGCTCTCCTCGACAAACTGAAGTCTCGGTCGTCACCACCCCGCAAGTGGCATGTACTAACTCTCTATAACATTTTCTAATTACAAATACTCGAGAGCACTTTCGAATTCACCTCGATTCTAAGAGACATTTTATGCAAGAAAACTCTTTCGGAGACTTAATTGTTGTGTATTATGGATGTCTGACTGGACCTAGAGATCAAGATCCTTTTTGGTCTACGGGCATTTTTCGACGGGACCTTTTTGGTCCAGGTTCACCTGTGATTTTCGAAATTAACCCACCTGTGATTTCTGAAATCTCTAGTACAGAGACAATACCGGTGACTACCGCTTATCACTTTACCACCCCTACCAAAATGGCCCATCTCACAGCTACTACGAGTGTTCCAACCGGATTTACTGTGGTTAGTCTTGCTCCCATCAACACAACGTGAAGGCCCAACGTCACTTTGACACTACCACCTAGATACCATGCGTTGAATGCTTCCATTCCTACTCCTGCACAAACTCCATCTGGCTCTCCTAGTGGTCCTTCTTCTTTTGAGCACTTTCTTCCTGGTTTAATTCCAACACTCCCTCAATTTCCTTTTGGAGGAATTTCCTCGTCTTCTACTAGAAATCTTAATCCTAGTGGTGTTATTCCGTCATTCACTCCAAATTACCAATTTTTGGTTGGTGGACATTTTCACCAAGGTGGTATAACTCAACCCCCTCTCAGTTGGAAAATTTCAATTGGAACATTTCCCCCAATTGGAACACCACCTTCGTTGGGAGGACCGACCCCACCTTATGGGCAAAACATACCTCCGTCCTTGGCCTAGTATTGGAATCAGTTGATACAACAACCTTCTCAATTGACTGGGGGGCAACAGTTTCCCATTGCGTCTGTAATACCCCCTAGTGTGGGCCAACCATATCTAGGTTTGTTCAATCCCATTTGGGGGGCGAATGCTCAAACTCAAGCCCCTGTTCCAGGGTGCAATCCTATGAGCTATTAACCTCTCCAACCACCACCGAATATGCCTGGGTCTTCACATTATATGTAGACTACTTATGGTCCTACTGGTTTGCCGAAAGGGCTTCCTCCCCAAAGCCACTAGTACCCGCAGGTGAATCGACAGTTACCCTTTCTTGCCACTTTGGATTTGCCGGATTTGTCAAGGATTTTAAATGATCCTATTCGTCACTCTCCCCAATGGCCTGTTATACCATCCAAGCTTCCATCGGACATTCCTAAATTCGACGGAAAAGCAGGAGAGGACCCCAACAATCACTTTATGAATTTTCACCTATGGTGCTCATCCAACTCATTGATGGATGACTCTATTCATTTACGTCTTTTTCAACGAACCTTCACAGGTTCTACTGCGAAGTGGTATATCGAATTGCCACGAGGTTTCTTCTCTGAATTCAACACCCTAGCTATGGCTTTCCTTACGCATTATCAGTTACCTATCCATTATGACACAGGGACTGAGATCTTGACTTCCTTTAAACAAAACAAAGGCACTCATATATCTGATCACATCCATGAGTGGCGCAGGAGAAAACATCTCATTAAACTTGAGCTCCCTGATCAGTTGCTAGCAGAGTGGTTCACAAAATCATTTGTGAATGACATCGGTAAGGACATTTCCATGGGTGGTATCGTCACGGAAGAGCAGGCTATAAGTCATGCTCAATATCTTGATCTTGTTTAATCACAAATGGGAACCCTTTACGATTTACTACCTGACTTACCTCTTCCTAATACTTCTAGCACTTCAACTACTCCAGTTGCCTTGTATGCAACTAACGGTGTGGTTGGTACTGCCCAAGCCCAACCACATTCCAACATCATCTTCTACCACCTCTTATGTTTTGATGTGTACTAACGATTCTAAGCAGAGCAATGTTGCACTCACTACTCGAGCCAAAGATTATTCTCCCTCTAAGGAGAAGGTTGATGATTTACCCCCTTCTTTGGTCCAATCCTCTCCCACGACTCTACCTACCAATGGTCCTCTTCATATCGAATGACCAAGCCTTGAAACAGTTCTGCAACCCCCCCCAAAGGGTGTCGTTCAAAAATCAGCTTTCAATCCTCATGCTCGTGCGGCCCATAACTATAGCATTGTTGAAGATCTGGCCCAAACACCTTCTGGGATGTCAGCCCTTGAAGTCCTTCAAACTTGTCCCGCACAACAGAAGGCACTGTTGAAAGCTATCGGTGGAATTGACCCGATGGATACGAATTTAATAATCTTTGAATTGGAAGATCACATTCCAAGGTTACCCCCTCAACTCACGTTCGAGATTCAAGTGATTGTCTCTGACAAAAACATTTTCCGAACCATTATCGACGAGGGTGCCTCGATGTGTGTCATGTCTCTTTCTTGTTGGAAAGCCATTGTCTCTCCTTCTTTGAATGAATCCCAGAACACTCTTAAAGCCTTCAATGGCTCCGTTTTTAACCCCTATGGTGTTCTTCCTTTGTTTCCCATCACATTAGAAGGAAAAATGGTCCAAGTCGAAGTGGAAATCTTTGATGCTCCCCTTGATTATAATCTTCTGCTTGGCCGTAGCTGGATCGATTCCATGCGTGCGGTTGTGTCGACCCTGTTCCATGTGGTACATTTCCCACATCAAGGTAAGGTTTTCACCATCGATCAACTAGTCTTCTTCAATTCCAATACCCATACTGACAACGTACCATTTATTGCTAAAACCCTGCTGAGTTATGAGAACGTCAGTGTAGGCCTTCTCAAGGACTCTTCGTTAATGGGTACTTTCCCCATTCCACCGCCTGATGTTCCACACTTATCATTTTCTTCCATCAACATGATCTCCACCTTGCCTCATGAACTTCCTGCATCTAACGACCCCTGGATAGTCCTTGACCCTGGAGATCCTCTTCATTTCAGCGACGAAATGTCGTTAAGTCCCGTTGAATCTGCCTATCATGCCATTCAATCGGCAACACCTTCTACCCCCTCTCTTGATGAGTTGTCTCCCGATCCTTTTCATGTTATTTTTCCCACTAACGAGATGATCATGTCTGTCATGGAGGATATCCCTTGGGACAATGGGCATCATCATTCCATCCTCTTTCTGGAGCAACATACTTTTGAGAACTATCAACGGATTTCGACCCCATCGACCATTGTTGTCATCTCGACTGTTCCCAAGTCTGCACATGATGTGTTTTTTGAAGGGAACTTAAGCAATATCTCGCCCACTATTCCCATTGACATATCCATAAAACCTAGGATTGTCGAAAATGTCCATATTGGAGCTTCGTGTTCCCCTGCCGAAATAGTCACCTACACATCCTTATTCAAAGAATTTTGTGACATCTTTGCCTGGAGCTACGAAGAAATGTCGGGTATCGACCCTGAAATTGTGATACATGAGATAGAGACATATCCTGATGCTAAACCCATTTGGAAACGCCTTCGTCCAGTTCACCCATGTAAAGGGAATGCTATAAATCTTGAAGTCGAGAAACTTTTGAAAGCCGGCTTTATTTATCCGGTGGCTCTCAACGACTGGGTTTCCAATCTTGTCCCTATTGACAAGAAACAAGGTACAATTCGTGTATTCCTTGATTATAGGGATATCAATAAAGCTTGTCCAAAGGACAACTTTCCTACCCCCTTCGTCGATCAGATTGTTGATGACTGCACCAGAAGTGAAATATTCTCTCTTATGGATGGTTTCTCCAGATATAATCAAATCAACATTGTTCCGGAGGATCAACATAAGACTGTTTTTATATTTCCTTGGGGTACTTTTGCCTATCGAAAACTTCCTTTCGGTCTTAAGAACGTTGGCGCAACTTTTCAACGTGCTATGTCTTATGCTTTCCATGATATCAAGCACATCGTTCAACCCTATTTGGGCGATTTACCTGCTCATTCAATGCGTCAAGTTGATCACCCAACCAACCTCCGAGACATTTTCATTTGCTATCGGTTCTACCGTATATGTTTGAATCCTCACAAATGCATTTTCTGTGTGGAATCCGACCGTCTTCTAGGTTTTATCATTTCGCGTCAAGGGATACGGGTGGATCCTTTAAAGGTTGAGGCGATCCTTAATCTCCCTCCTCCATCCACACTTTGCCAGTTGCAAAGTTTGCAGGGGAAAGCAAACTTTCCTTGTCATTTTATCCCAAATTATGCCGAGATAACTCATGGATTTACACGGCTATTAAACAAGGATTTAGAGTTCGTCTAGGATACCATTTCCAACAATGCTTTTGAAGATTTGAAATTGTCCCTAACACGTTCTCCTCTTCTCTTTCCCCCTGATTACAGTCACGATTATTTCCTTTATCTTTCTGCCTCAGAGTACACTACTGGTATGGTCCTCATCCAAGAGGATGATGCTAACAACGAACATGTTATTTATTACTTGAGTCGAAGTCTCATGCCTATTGAAATCAAGTATTTACATGTCAAAAAACTGGACTTGGTTGTCGTTCAATCCGTCCAGCGCTTCCGGCACTATATCCTCTCACGCAAGACTACGGTGA
The DNA here is from genome assembly GCA_009831015.1 of Picea engelmannii. Lineage (NCBI taxonomy): Eukaryota > Viridiplantae > Streptophyta > Pinopsida > Pinales > Pinaceae > Picea > Picea engelmannii. Next base: position 185,805 of record ML784381.1, on the reverse strand, counting down.
TTTCTCATTGCAACCCTATGAAACACATTCTGACACGTCAATTTCTAGGGGAAAAATACTCCAAATGGATTGTGATACTCCAGGAGTTTGACTTGGAATTCGAACCCGCCAAGTCCAAGAAGTCTTTAGCTTTTGCTGAGTTGATATGTGACTTTCCCCATTCTGCAACGGAAAATGTAGCAACTGATTCATTACCCGATGAATCTCTTTTCCTTATTTTCACTGATGATCTTTGGTATGGGGATATCATTATATATCTCCAAACTCAGACTTTCTAGCCAACTTTGTCTAGTAATGATCGACGTCGCATACACTATCAAACTCGCCAATACATTATCCTCAGGGATACTCTTTATCGTCGGGGGATTGACTCTGTTTTTCGACGTTGCCTAATGTTCGACGAAGACGAGAAAGCTCTAAATGACTACCATTCTAGAGCATGTGGTGGTCATATGTATGGGTATGCTACTGCCCATAAGATCTTACGCGCAGGGTGTTTTTGGCCTTCTTTATTTACGACTGCATAATCTCCATTCAGAAATGCCATACTTGCCAGACCTATAATCAGAAGATACGGTCACATCCCGCTCCTCTTCACCTTGTGGTCTCAGTTTGTCCCTTTGCGAAATGGGGCATCGATTTCATGACATGTCACCCTCACTCAGTCGGGGGGCATGGTTACATCATTGTAGCCATTGATTACTTTACGAAATGGGCCGAGGTGATGCCAACATTTGACAACACTAGAAAGACCGCAACATTGTTCATTTTTAATCACGTCATAGCTCATTTTGGTGTTCCCCAAGCTATCATCATCGATCAAGGTAGCCACTTTAGAAACTTCATGATGTCTGAACTTATGGAAACGTTGGGTCTTCTTCATGATAACTCAATGCCCTATTATCCACAAGACAACGACCAAGTCGAAGCGATTAACAAAGTTCTCATAACTATGCTCCAACGAATGATAGGGATTCATAAAACAAGTTGGCACACAATGTTATTTTTGACATTGTGGGTGTATCGGACATCCGTCAAGTCCGCTACTGGGTTTACACCTTTTCGGTTAGTCTATGGTGTGGAAGCCATTTTCCCTATTGAATGCGAGACACCCTCTTTAAAACTAGTTGTTGAACTCCTACCCAACACTTCTGTTGAGGAAGAACGTCTATTGTATCTTATGCGATTAGAAGAAACTCGACGCGATGCCACCCTAGTCATAGAAGCTCAGAAAAAGTGTGTCAAGGCCCAATACGACAAACATTTCAAGCTTTGCATTTTCTCAGAAGGAGATCTCATTCTCCTATATGATCAAGATCAAGATATGCTAGGGGCTAGAAAATTCGAATCCATGTGGCGAGGTCCTTATATCGTTCAATGAGTTTTGGAAAAAGGAGCTTATGAGTTAGTAAATTACGATGGTATCCCTTTGAGTGAACCCAGGAATGGGTTGTACTTGAATAAGTACTATGAATAAAATCATCTATGCACAAGTACTTGTATTTTTATTGTATCATACTTCTTGTGTGTTACTATAACTTTCTTTTCTTGTTATCTGATCTCTTCCCTTATGTGACATTGTGTTTGATTTCCAGATGCCAGAGTCTTTGCTACCCTATATTGGCTTTGTTGATGGTGCTATCCATAGTACTCATAACCTTACTTCCACTGCATGGGCAATTTACGCCCCTACAAACGAACTTGTCTCCTTACGAGGTGTGTGCCTCGGTCGTGCGATCAACAACATTGCAGAGTATAGCGCCGCTATTGAATTATTGGTTGATGCTATCTCGCTCGAAATTTGTCATTTGGTTGTGTGACTTGATTCACAGCTTGTAGTACTACAATTAAGTAATGTCTATAATATTCGAAGCCCTACTTTGTTACGAGTGTATTTGCGAATTCACCTCTTGGAACGTTATTTTGATTACATTGAATATCAACATATTCCTAGATGTCTAAATACATTAATAGATGCATTGACTAATTATGTATTAGATAGATATTTGAATCATTTATAAACCAATCACATTAATTCACACAATACATGATAAACCGGTAGAAGCCATCTGTATATATAACGATCAAAAGAGTTTTTACAAAAAGTTTGTCCAAAGAACAAAATGTCAAAATCTGAAGCTCATAGCTTCTACAAGTGATGTCATGGATGACGTTCATGGTAAGACACAACTTCCCAAACAACCATATGGAGTAGTCGACTCATGGAACCTGACACTCCTACAGTATGATGTTGATCCTGTCATGGAACCTCTTCAAGAGGCATGTCTGGAATATCTTCGGTCAGGCCCTCTAGATTTTGTTCCACCACTTGATAATCCTCACCATATTGTGGCGCTTCCACTACCTCTCCTCGCCGCTGAATGGGGGAGGTACCAAGAGGTCGGTAAGGTCCAACATTTGTTTCATCAACACTGATTTTGTATTCACTCTTTGGAAGAATTTATAAAAAAAAAACATTTGAATATGATAAAAATTCAAAAAAACATTTTAAAAGAAAAAAATGTGTTTACTTCTTACCAAGTCCCCCCCACTGAGCATCCTCTAGCAGTACTAAGTCTGGATCTCCTCGAAAATCCAATCCAGCATAAGCATAGTCGTCAACCATCAACAACTGTGGTTGAAGCCAGTCAAAGAAAGTATCATCATACCTGATGATCGATCCATCTACGTGCCAGGCCATAAGCTGACACCATCTCAGCATCCTTGAATCCCTGGGAGCCGGTAAATTCCACTCAACCTGCAGCCTCAGTAAAGGAACCCTCTCAAGGAAGAAGGACACTAGCGAAGATATGTATCCAAATTGCTTCAGGTTGCCTCGTCTGCATTTGGTCAACTATATTTTTACGCTATGAAGAATTGCAACTACCCAGTTGAAAACCCGAGGTTCAGTACACTCAATAACATACTAGAAGTAACTCTGTAACGCCATGTGAGGAGCAGAACTCCCAGCCATCCGAGCTATGGTGAATAGGATAGTACGGAGGGTCAAATATCGTACCCCCCAAATAGCTACTTTTCCTTTCTTTCTCTTTGCCTCGAGAATGCAATGTAAACGACAATACTCACTCATGGGCAACCCACCACCTCTGCTACCAGTCAGGCTCACGTAGTACCCCCACCATGAAATTATAGTCAAAAAGTAAATGTCCTCGATATCTAAGGACAGTGTGTGGACCCCCCACATAAAATACCTACTGATCGGGATCCCACATACGCACAAGGTACTCTAATAACCTGAATTGGGCCCTCATGCCCGGGATACGAAAGTACTTCAAGAGGCCACAATTTCTCAAAGCAGCAATAGTAGGTGGATGATTTCCGGCAATTGCATTGTCTTCTTCATGATCTCTTTTGCGCCATTCAAGAACTATTTTGATGGCCAATTACCTGCATAAGAAACACAAAGAGAATATTAACAACTCTATTCGTTAATTGGTTCTCTTCTCATTGGGTAAATATTTAAAAAAAAAAATGAGCTTTGCGGTTCTCGTAGGTTCCCTTTGTGCACAGTGCGAGAACCTCGTAGGCTGCAATGGGCTCACCTGTGAGAATGACCCATTCTCGCAGGTCCCGTGTAGCCCACCTGCGAGAATGGTGGAGCGCAAGTAGGTCTCATAAAATCAACTTAAAAATGAATTTTTAACCAATGAAAATGCAAAATTAAACCATGAAAGAGTAGAGGATAAAGAGCCTACCTTACTGTCAATGACAACTCGACAAATGGACACTCGTAACTCCCGCAATCTGATGCTGAACTTCGAGGGTAAAAGAGGGATTTTTTTAGCTCAAATAGTGGAAAGGTAAAAATGATATGGTAAAAAGAGTATTTACTCCTTTTTATTTAATTTTATTATGTCATTTGGTTTTTTATGATTATTTATCTATTAAACCCTAATCCCTAATGTCCTTTTGAGTGTAAATTTTGGAGGCGTAATGACTTCGATGTTCTTGAACAGGGATACAAACATATTTTTTCTTTGTCATCGCCTATTTTGATTGTTTTCTATGGTTTTTGTATAAAACCTCGAGCGTGGTCTTTGTCCGTTCTTGTGCTCGAAAATACATAAGAACACGATCGAGCATACTTTTATCACTTTTTCGGGCTCAACAAGATTATACGAAAAAGGAATCCCCCTGGAGTCCTCTTTAAGCTCTTTTTAGACTCTCTAAACATGAAAAGATAGCCGAGCGACCTTGCTATTTTCACGCTCGATAAAGTATCTGAAGTAAGCGTTTGGTGAGCGATAATTTATCTCTTTTTCGATCTCATCCAGACTATTTTACGAAAAAGGAACTGAGAGAGTTCTCTTTGAAGTGTTTTTCCAGACTCTATAATCATGAAAAACCTTCGAGTTTTCTATCTTTGTACTCGTTAAATAAACATC
>ML784381.1:115054-126342 GCA_009831015.1 Picea engelmannii | reverse complement strand
ACTTGAAAATCTAAGTGGAAAAATAACACAAGGAAAAGATGCATTGGGAAAAAATTAATGCAAATAAGCAGGTGATCTATGGTCCGTCGAGCTTCATCAACTTTTGATATCCGGGGTTTGAAAAAATGGTTTTAGGTAAACCTATTTTCACCCCAATGTGCCTCTGAGTGCACCACACATCCAAGAACGAAACCATAATGGTTTCCCCGGCCCGTATTCAAATAATTACCTTATGCGTTGCTTCATTCCTCGATATGTTCCTTAGTCGTTGATCCAAGATTCTTGAAGATCGACGGTCCGCCGAGTTATACCTTTTGCGCCTCTGCTATATTTGTCTATATGTCGCTAKATATAGCCCAGTCTCCCAAATTACCATGCTTCCACAGTGATATAACATTTCACTAAATTTACAAAATTTGGGTCCTGATCTGAAAATTGTTATGGTGATAACACAAGGAAGGGAGAGGCATCATCCTCTCATTTTTCCTTCAAAAGTTAAATGTAATTAAGGAAATTAATGTTGTCAAGCTAGAAGAGATAATTTGTGCTTTCTCACAAGATGTATGTAAGGTCACCTTAAATGGTTGAAGGTAGGAGGGATCTACATCTGATTTAGATCATATTTCCACTCATTGTAATCTGCCTCATTAATCAGGCATTTTGAATGGTGATTAGACACCACTAGCATAGCTTAGAGGGAAATATCGACAATTCCCTCTTGTATAAATATTTTTATTTTTTGGCGCAAGTTTGATTAGACAAGGTTCCTTCTTAGGTTGCAAACAAAAGGTACCGAGTAGTCCAGAGCACTAGCATTTTCTCCTCCGAAGAGAATAATTCTCACTCGAAGCATTGTTGAGACAAATGGATAGGGAAGGGCAAGGAGAATACTTAGGTGGGTTCACAGAACCTTCAAGATTCATCTTGATATTGTGCAAGACATATAGCTACAGAACCGATCTGAACTAATATGCACAAGAATTGAAACTACTTATGTTGCAGAAAATCATTCAAACACAGAGACATCATGTGGAACTTATGAACCATAAAGAAGTATTGTAACAATACAATGCATAAGGATAAACATAGAAAGACACAATATATTTTGAAATTTTGGATCCTTCATATATTATCTTCAGATTTTCTCAATTACAATCTCACAAATACACAATAACACTTTGTTATAGACTCCTAGCTCTATACCCATGTCGCAGAGCTCTAATTCCAAAAATGGTTTACAGATTACATTACAAGACTCTAAATCTAGCTTCTCAGTAGTAGACAACAACTATGACCAAACCTTACACTTTTGATACTAACAAAACCCACCCAACCAACTCTTTTACAATTATATTCATCCTTATATATAATCTAAGTCATGTCTTCTAGCTTTCGTTTGCACATTTTCTTGTTATGTTGCAACCGCTTTAACTTTGTTGGCATTGCACTGCCTTCTCACAACTGATTTTTGTTGCTTCTTATTGCTCTATTTTCCAACTTCTTCTATATCTTGCACAACTCATACTAGGAAAAAACTGGGACTGTCATCCTTCTTGCACAACTCCTTATCCAAAAATGAAGGGCCCAACAGACTCCAACCACAAACCTTGACTCTCCCTCGAGTCAAATACTTGATTCTTTCACATCTTCCAGGAGAAACTGTTGTTTTACCTTGTCCTCCTTTTCCTCTTTATTTTTCTCTTCTTATTTTTCTTTCTCTTCTTTTGCCTCTTCAAATTAAGGGATCAACTATGGTACCAACTCCAAGGCCCACTTCCTCACTTCTTGAAACCTCCCAACTTTATCCTGCCATTTCCTGGAAAGGACTTAGGCCTCAGAGAAGAAATGTTGGGTCACCTCTGCAATGCATCCCTTGGGCTTGGATGCAACCAACAAGTTCCATTCATAATCCATTGTTGCATTTACTTGATGCATTTTCATATAAATTGTCTAAATGATAGGTCATAACTCACGCAACGCCTTCTTAGTTACGGATTGCGCCTCAAATAGGGCGTTCAACTCATTGTCCACTTGCTGGATTTGGTCAAACTTTTGTTGTTTCTCCAACAAATACATCATGGCCACAACTTCTTCATTTAGCACCTGGATTCTGGTGCACACATCCTCCAAGTTATGGTTTTGTCTAGCAATGATGCCCATCCAATCGATGACTTCCCTGAAAATCTTTGTGCACTCACTTGTGCACTTATGTAGTGTTTCTCGGGGATTATTTCCTTCTAGAACTATTTTATCCAACCGCTCTTGCATCTTCCAAGGTTATTTCTCTACTTCTTGCTGAGTTTTTCGAAATTACACTTCCAGATGCTCAGCGCAAATGGACAATTGTGACCATGCTCCTTGGAGAAGTTCAATCTGATGCTCCAACTCTCCTGCATCACTGGCTTCAGGCAGTTCGGGTGCGACCTTCCGAATCTTAGGCCAAGCTTCAACAAGCCTTTCTTGGAATCTTTCCAGTCTGTGCTCAACTTGGATCTTTGCATGTTCTTCTTGTTTTCTGCATGTTTGCGTAAGGAGAACTTCCTCCCTTGTGAACTTTGCAGACCTCTCTGCCTATTGGAGCCTCTGCTCTAGTTGATCAGTTGATTCTATGACCATTCCAAACAAGTGTGTTGATGGCCACTATGCAAGGTCAGTGGAAGATGATGTTGCATCCCTGGGTGCTTGAGTCTGCAGTGGAAGTCCACTGGCCATTGAGTGTTTTGAGGGAGTCTCTACCTACTCCTCCCCTATGTATGGTCCTGGCACAAGCCTCAACCTTAACATTGATGGTAGTAGTGTAAGAACCTTTGTTGTGTCTAGGTAGAGCTACAACAACTTTGTACACTGCTAAGGGTTATGGAGAACCAACTCCATATTTTCTTGCATGGATGTCACACTCTGCTACAAAGTTGACTCGAGTTCCTTCTGAACCTCTGGTATGTCCTTCTCTTTACTTGCATCTACTTTCGGAGTTGCACTTCCCTTGGAACCCTCAACCTTTGTTGTTGAGGAAATGTGATGGGAGCTTTGATTTTGCGTCTCCTCCGTCATTTGAGTGTCCTTTTTCAACACAAAAGGCACAATCTATTGGTCCTAGGTGTTAGGGTTCATACTAGTCAGGTGCAATCTCTACTCCGATACTTCTAGATTTGGATCAGAAACTTCTGGTCTCTGCTCAGGAAACTATGGGCTTGTTTATGGGATTTATCTCTCTTGTTGTTATGGGAGGTCATGTTGCATCAGCTCTGGATCAGTGGCTTTGGGTGGACTGGTGGTTTCTAGGGGTGGCGACTAGGGTTGTGGTGGTGATGGAGGGTGCTCAGTGATGATTGTGGATGGAAGAGTGTCAGGCTCAGGTTCGTCCAAAATATCGTTGACTAGGGTTTCTCGGACCGTTGAGCGAGTTTAGGGGATGGAAGATGAAAGGGGTTGTGGGTTCATAATTTTTCTCAGTAAGACCCATGTTCTGAACTTATTTTCCACTAGTTCAATAATGAATGTAACGCTCAGGATCTCATTGACAACCTTACCTCTCAACATGGCTTGATATGGCAGTTGTGGGAAGATCGACAATGTTCTTTTCTTGCATTCCAATGGTTGTGTCCCTTCCTCCTCTTCTAATTCCATCTATGTCAGAGCTTCCTTCTTATGTGCCTCTGGTCCTAAGCTTGATCCTAACCTTGATTCTTTTCCTTTGTTCTTCAACAGCTCAACAGGAAAAATGTAGTGCATCCCTGACTTGCACGGGTTGTGTTTAACTCCCAACCATGACATTACTTCTTTGTTGAATGCCTCCTCATTTAAATAGAATGGTAGAATCCTCAAATGGAAGTCTTCCCTATTGGAATGAATGAGCCATATAAATGTATGGTGTTGGTTCATGTTGAAGGCGATTTTCCTCGTGTTGTAGTTGAGGAGCTCCTGTGGAATGCGCAACCTCTATGTCACGTAGATAAGCCCGTTTTACCACCTAGAAAACGTCTTGTTGTTGAAGGTGGTGTTCTCTGAGTCTGTCCTCGAATGCCAAGGCTCAAATGTATTCACAAAGTGCCCCTTGTCTACTAGCACCAATGGTATTCCAGCGGGTGGCTTCCACTTTAGTATTGTGAACGCCATCAATAGGTATCTATATGTGAAGGTTCCTCCCTTCTCCTGGGCTTCCTTGCAAACCACGAGTAGTTCCTCCAGCAGGTAACTACACCTGTAACACCCTAGGTTTCAAACCACCATTTTAAATAATATATTGTTACAATGCTGAGAGGTCAGAGTGCCCAAACAATTATTAAAAAGGACATTGTGCCTAGGAAATGTAATTTTTTAATCATTATTAATAATACATACATCATTGGCTAACAGACAGACAAGGACTAGAGTTATAGGGGGCTATGATTCCACAAGAGAGGGGGCTTGAGTGGATAAATGTTTATTTCCTGTTTTAATTAACCTTTGGTCAAAGGGGGTGGACCATTTACATGGGCTTCTTGGGGAAGGCCAGGAGGTTAATGATTCCCCACTAATTACTTAAACGTGCCTCTTGTCTGATGGGGGGGCTTTGGTTGATGGCTTGTTCATTGATTGCTTGTTCTATCATTCATTCTCTTATTAATTACTCCACTTGATCATTGATTCATGTGTTCATTCACTTTCTTAATTTTTCATTCATTCCATCCTTACCTATCCACTCATTGATCCATCCTCACCCGTGTATTGATTTTGGAAAGGGAAATGAACTAACGAAGATTATCCATGGCATTGTTGGTGGTAGTGGTCACTGGTGTAATCTAGCCATGACTTGAGGCCTACATGTCTCAGATGCATTGGCATGTGTCCAGTGTTGTTCATAGTTGTGAGTCTTGAGATTTCCAACATTGAGATTATGGACCAGTTGTGTTGGAGCCCAAAATAAGGAGAAGGATTGCATGAGGGACTGCGTGGCAGAGAAGGGTGGAGGTCCATTCTTTTGGGTGGTGCAAGATGGGTAGAAGAGAGTTGGTTACTTGGATTTCTTTGAGTGCTGGGAAATCCTGTGATATCTTGAGTGCTGACTGGTTTATGAATATAAGGAACACTTTGGAACCATCCTTGTGGATTCATAGCCCTAGCTCCAGGGTGACACTATTGTTGAGATTTCAGAACAATAATGTCTATGGTTGGGTGGAATGTCCTTGGTATGCAGCTAGTCGGTGTCTTATTTTATAAATATAATTATTTTTTGTTATGGTATTATCTACCTGTATATGAATGTATTTAATTGTGTATTTATTTATCATTTAATTACATCTTTAGAATATGCATGCTTGATGGTTATTGTTGTGCATGTCCTTAAATATTTTTTCTTTTATGCATCCTTACTAATTTAAAAGGATATCGGTAAGAGAAAGAAGTCCAAGGGTGGGATTGAAGGTGGCGTACCCTGGCCTGTGGGTGGTTGGGTATGCTACAAATTGGTATTAGAGATTTTGTTTGAAACACAAGGCCGATATGGGTCGGGTCTATTGGTCAGAGTCTCATGGTTGAGAACGAATTCTGACCTTGAATTTGAAAATATCAGGAGGAATGGCATTGCATAATCTATGCAGGAGTTAGAATGTCAGAGATCCTTGGTAAGGGTTCAAAGGATCATGAGAGTCCTCTTTGAATTCGAGAGAGATTTCCACCATGGGATCAAGAGAGATCCAAGATCATTGGATTGGAGGGTAGGTGAACAAGTGTCATCCGATGAGGGTGAAGAAAATGTTAAGTCACAACCATCAGATCCCATTGGAGAGAGAGATTGATAGCTAGGAGGCATTGTCGGGGCCTAACTTTCACGGGAGTTAATTTCCCAAGGCAGTCCTGCAATCCAAACCATGTTTTCACCGAGGGGTTACGTGTTAGCGTCAAGAGAATTGCAGGGCGAAAGGAGGGTTACTCCAAATTGTCGATGCACACTCCCACAAATTGAAAGGGATTAAATGATGTGACATGTTAGTGTCTGAACATCAAAACTATGAAGAGTCGAGTAGATCCAGACCATTGATAAAAGTGGACACGTGGCAGGAGATCCTGCACTCTGATGGATAACCGCTTCGAAAGAAATAAAAATGTGAAAAGACATAAATCCTGAAGGCCTGAAGCCTAGAGTTCGTCTAGACAACCAATCAACAAGGAAACATGGCGCTAGATCTCTCACTTTAGAGACTTAGTACTCTAGAAGGTTTTGCAGAGCGAATCACTAGGGAAAGAATTACCCGAAGTCCCAAAGTAATTGAGGACCACTAATATCAAATAAATAAGAATCATTTATATTTGCAGCAGTATCTCCTAAAATCTTGAAGTCCAGTGCAACAATATCTCCCGAAATCTTGAAGTCCATGGTTGATACAAATTGTTTGATAAGGGAGACACATGTCGACAGATTGGATAGTTCGTGAATTTGGAGTTCGGGAGAATTAGAAGTGTGCTAGTGTGGAAAATCTCAAACCCTGAAGTCCCGAAGCCCAAAGAGTCAAAGTGGTGGGGCACGATGACGTCACCTGGAGGTGATGTGTACCTTGAAATTCCAAATGACGCAGCTTGTGGATGTCACCTGGGATGAAGTGGACACATGGGATGTGTGCCACGTGTCAATAATTTTTTAGCACATGGAAAATTGAAATGTTAGTTAAAATGTGACACATGTCACCTACCTGATTGGACCATGTGTTCGCTTCTAGTATTTCATCACGTGGAGACAAATCATGTAGTCCAGAGAATGGGAACTCCAAAGGAAAAAGATGTGATAGTAGGCATAGAGTTTGAAACTCTCGAAGCTTGAAGATCTAAATCCCAAAGAGATGAAGCGATTCATAGTCGTTTATCTATAGGAGGACATGCATTAGCAGATCGTGAACTCTGGGTGGAATCATTACGGAAGAAAGCAAGTGGGGGAAGTTGAAACTCCCAAAGCGTGGAGTCCTGAAGTGGATATCGATCGTTGATCATGAATGAGGACGAGGACCATTGATTGGGTCCTAGTTAAAGGTTCTAAAGTTCTGAAGTCCCAAAGCCATGGATAAGAACTTTTTCATCTAAGCACAGGGTCATGACCGTGGTCACGTGCAGTTAAGAGCTGAGGGAAAAGGGTTGATGGCCAAATTATTTTTTTTCGAGACAAAAAAGTGCTAAGGAAGGATTTAGTCATGATTTCTAGTCATGGTCACTTGGGAGGGTAGCTTGAAAGAAGCACCTGTGTAGAATTGAATTATGTATCAGCTAAAGGATAACATGGAAGTGTTATATGGTGCGGATTGATACATCTATGTTCTTCATGATTTGATAAGAAAAAGGACCTGTAATATCCCTTGACCGAACCCAATTGTAAATGTAATATAAATATACTTAAGCTGGTGAGTTGTTTTGACCTCATTTGATAATGCACATCATGTGGAATAGTGCACGCATGAACTGTGCGGTAAAATGATGTAATATGTACTTTGTAAGATACCACACACAATAACTAAAGGGTGTGCAACCTTGAGGACAACGGATACCACACGCAATAACTAAGGTGCGCACAACCTTGAGGACAATGGATACCGCACATAGTAACTAAAATGTGCACAATACTAAGGTCAACAAACCTTTATGTATATGATATGCATTATAGGATGGTGAGCTAGTATTATAATCCGTAGTGCTTATGTTTTGGTATTAGGCCAGAATGCCTAGACGTCAAGGGCCAATGTGCCTAATTTGTACATGGCTCATGATTAATATAAAATACATCACTGTGCGCAAACCAACCACGATAAAATAGATGGGGGACTGAAATTCACCAATTAGGGAAAGGGAGAGAAAAAAGTCAAGGGAATATTATATTAATATTTCCTAAAACATAAAGTATGGATAATTAGTTTATCCTAAGTTCTAAAGTTGGGGACAAGTGGACAAAAGTAACTTCTGATATGACAAGTGTCAAGTTGGGGACATGCATTCATATCATGGGGAAACATAGCTCAGGGGGGGATTTTTCTCACAGATACCTTACGAACTGAGAGAGGACCATCATGATGACCATCACTTTTCACAAAGAGTTCACAGTGATTCTAAAACACAGTTAGTTATCCATTCAATGAATCCATGACCATTTCACTCATACATTTTGTTATCCTTGAGAGAACCATTTCACCTTTCTGAAGCCTATTTCCCCACCTTTTTTGGTTGGTGTACCTGGTTAGCTTGGAGCGGGATTGAAGAAGTGGGTTGTCAGGCCCGTGAGCAGTTTTTTGAGCAAGAGAATTGTTGGGGATTTATTTCCATAGGTGCTAAATTGCAGCTACAACACTTTGAGACTTCTAGCCTGACATGTTGTTGAAGCCCTGGAAGGGAAGTGGGGCAGCCGATGGATTGTTGAGCAGAGAATGGGCACACTTCCTTGGGTGGGACAAGCATGTGGGGAATGAGAGGTTGTAGGTTGTTAGTTGAGTGAGCACCTGAGATGGAATATTTCCTATTGTCCATGAGCCTTAGCCTAGATATGAATCCCTTTACCCTGGGTGGAGTCTAGTCGCAACTCAGGGGTGACTCATTGTTGAGAGTGATGAACAATGTAGTCTATGGCTGGGAGGTTCGTGGACGGTCTGTAAGCAGTTGGTGACAATCTTTATAAGATAAGTACCAATTGTATGATATATTGATATGTTGTTTTGTTATTTATATGCCTATGTTACGATTTTATCATATATGTGACTATGATTGCTTGTGTGCTTATGGGTAATTTCCTGTAAATGGTGCATATCAATAATTACTGTTATTTTAATATAAAAGTTGTATGTTACAGAAAGTAATTTTTTGTTTATTTTTAGATGTAAATATTCCACGAGCGTGTTGTATGTATATGTTTTAGTTGCATGCAGTCTAAAGAGTAAATTTAAGTGGCATTGCTCAGTTGACTCTTGGGTATGCTACTATATGTTTCGCAGTATGGGAACGAATGTGTTCCCTAGACTAGCATGGCCTGGCCTGATGGTTGGGAATGTTACCGACTGGTGTCAGAGCATGAGTGGTTTCTCTGGAGTGGCGTATCCTAGCCTCAGGTTGGTCGAGGGATCGTTACAGTATGGTATCAGAGCCTCAGTTCAACACTGATCTTGGATGGGCCAGAAGGGTGCAATTGAAGTGAATATTCATAGAAAAATAACTTCAAAGTGACCAAAATTAGAGTCATGGAGTGTCCTTGGAAAAGGTTTGTGTACTGGCACACGTGGTAAATTTGGCACTGCGCGGGAAAATGTTGGTGTGTCAGTGTGCATGGTAAATTGTGGTGTCATGCGGAAGATTATTATGTGTAGATGCATGTGCTAAAATCAGCCTTGTGCAGTAAGAACACACATAGCAAGGTGCACCTGGGGTGCACAAGTATTGCTTAACGTAGAGGATTTTTGTTGGTACATGCATAAGTATGAGTATAAGTTGTTTCACGATGGTGTATCTAGTAGTGTGCATAGATATTTGACCGCTAAGGAATATGTTAAAATTGATATGGTGCATGCATAGGATGAAAATGCATGTGGAATATCGGTGCGCAGTATCGAAACTGTGCGTAGTGGATATTGGTGCACAATGCCAGAGTAGTGCGCGTAAGTAGTCAGTACGATGAAGAAGAAATGCACAGTATATTTAGGTGCGCGGAGAAGAGTTTTAACTTGTAATATTGCTATGCACGATAATATAAATGAACAGGTCAAGTTAATGTGCACAAAGTCACTTGGAAGGCGAGGAGTTTGAGTTTAAATTGCATGATAATAAAAGAAAAAAAGAAACACATAACTGCATTGAAGCATTAATTAAAAAGAATTCCAAATTTTAATTTCTTCTGATTTAGAAAAATGCAAATAAAATATAAGATTACAAGAAAAACTTATTATAAAAGAAAACAAGAGTCATAACATCACTAGATAGAAATTGTAATAAAACAGTCTAAAATTTGTTTATGTATTTATATAATCATATTAATCACAAAATTACAAAAGGGTGATGACAATAGTTAGCCTGTTGTAAAAAGGGTCATTGAAGAACAAGCCTATCATCTCTTGTACTCTTTACCTCTACTACAGGATGTTCAAAATTTGTTGAGACATTCTTATCTTAGTTGAAGACTTACTTCATCTTAGCGATCTCCACCTTTAAAGAAGAGTCTAACCAGACCGGTTGATTTTCTCCAACACTTTCGGCCGCTTAAACCATAGATTCCTCCTTCTTATGTTGCTTACTCCTTTTCTTTTTAGCGGCTGGCCTATTGATGACTAAATCCTTTATAGTGGTATTCAACCTGACTTCCAATCGTGAGTCTATAATCGTCTCTGTGTGGAACTTAGTTGCTAGAATGTGCATAAGGACCCCTTCCTCCTTATTCCCAGGAAAGCCTCGCATGTTGCTCGAATAACCAGTCTCACTTGACTTATCTTTGTCCATGTATCTCAGTTTGGGGATACTGAAATGTGTCTTTACAGAGAGTAGGAAGTCGAGAAGCTTGAATATTACTATGGTTATGGATACGCAGATATATGCATACTTGGGGAGTGGTAATTATAGAACTCCATTTATGAAGCGCAGACAGATTACATACAAAGAGTGTTGGGTTTCCATTCTCTGTCAATCCATTTCAAATCATCATCTTTTGATTTATTTACATGGTGGCATTTAGCTAACGTCACATGGATATGAAGTACCAAATGAATGAAGCAGGGTGATCTGACTAGCCGTCACCTGCTCCACGAGTTGTGGATTTGACATGTTGAGACACGTGATACCGCGTCTTGGCGAAAGTGGTTTCAACAAAACCACCTTCTTGCACAAGTATATCTCGGAAGGTGTTGAGCATCAGTTTTCTCGAGACTTGGGTCTTCTCTATAATTGTTGGGGTGATAACACCAGGAAACTGAGAGTGATAATTCTAATGTGTATGTTGAATCAAAATTGTGCATATTCTCATGAATTGTTGAATTGTTAGTATGATTAGTTTTGATGGCTGCATGTTTTACAGAATTAACAACAACTTGGTTAGGTCAGACCAGTGTAGATTCCATAGGAATGGAAGAGAAACAAGGGAATTACATTCATCTAGAGAAGAGCAGAGGGATGGATGTCCATTTGGTCATGGAAGGAATGAACTCCAATGGAAATGGAGAAGAAAGGAATGAAGATATGAATATGGCTGAGACCATTAAGAATTTGCAGAAGGATGTACAAATCCATAAAGATGATAATTAAATTCTTATGTAAGCCAAAGAGTAGCAGGATGACTTCAACATGAAGCTATTGGAAGG
>ML784381.1:96678-115004 GCA_009831015.1 Picea engelmannii | reverse complement strand
CTCCACCTTAGCATGCACCAGCTCTTTAGTAGGTTGGTGAGCAGTCAAGGAAGGGGGAGGCATCGTCCTCTCATTTTTCCTTCGAAAGTTAAATGTAATTAAGGAAGTTAATGTTGTCAGGATGGAAGAGCCAATTTGTGCCTTTGCACAAGTTGTAGGTAAGGTTTCCTTAAGTGGTTGATGGTAGGAGGGATCTGCATCTGATTCATATCAGATTTCCACTCATTGTAACTTGCCTCATTAATCATGTGTTTTGAATGGTGATTAGACACCACTAACATAGCTTGGAGGGAAATCTCATCGAGCCCCTCTTGTATAAATATTTGTATTGTTTCCCAGTAGTGGTTGTTGCTTGGAGGCTGCTGGAGTTTGATGAAAAATCATTGTAATCCAAGAGATTGTTGAGAGCTAAGATTAGTTGCAGTCTGGACTCATGTATTGTAATTGAAATTCTCTCATTAATAGAAAAGAACAGAATTTACTATTTGCCATTTTTCTGTGTAATGGGTATTTATTTATGAATTTCATTCATGTGTGTTTTTGTTGTATATGTATGTTAGATTTCATCTGTAGGGATAGACATAGAAAACCCTCTATCTGGGAGTTTGTGAATTAGTTCAGGTTCTTTAGGCTAAGTGCAAGGAGTGCATGACAAATATTTGAAACTCTGTGAGCCGACACAAGGAGTGTGTGTCTGAAATATTTTGAGTTAGGAAAGAACGTGCCAGGAGGGCACACCGGAATAATTCACAGACTTGAGGGATAATTTCAAGGTTTTTGAATACCTTGAAAGAAACTCTGTGCAGGAGGTAGTGTAGCATAGAGTTATTGAAGACTCTGTTAGACTCTTCCAGGAGGGCATTGAGAAAGTTTGAGTGCACACAGAACCAACACATTCTGGAGTGTTGAGGACATTGAAGAAAGTCCCAGAGTTTTGAATGCTCAGAGGAAAGAAGTTTTTCCAAGTGTTCATTGAGAAAGGCAAAGAAGTTTCCTAGGAAAACCTAAAAGAATTCAGAAAGGTTGAAGTAAGACCTGTGCAAGGAGTGCATCAGGACAACACTTGGAAAGTGTTGTGAAGATCCCTATGAAGGCTTAATCGAGTGCAAGGAGTGCGCCAAAGGAGAAGTAATTTCATATTACAAGCTCATAAGGGGGGGGGGTGTCTTCGCCAGAGTGGTATTAGAGACACATAATTGATTTATGTAGGCAAGAGAGACAGAGTGAGATGCTCTATGGAGTCTGTTGCAAGGCGTGCAACATATGGTAAACAGTTAAGTGGGTTGTAGGTGAGGCAAGATGGTTGTTGAAGGACATAAGAATGCTCAAGGAGAGGACTTCCCACAACAAAGAAAAGAAGAAATGGATAAGGAGCTCAGTGAAATCTGAGAAGATATGGAGAAGCTAGAATTGAAAATGAAGTTGGAGGCAAAGGTACACTTGAGATATGAGTGGCCTTTGAAAAGGACATCCAAGTGGCATGTTTAGAAGTTGTTGGATAGGAGGAAACAACAGGTGTTTAAAAGGTGGCCGAGACATGCTGAAAAATTTTAGTGATGAGGGAAAAATATTTGGAAGAGGTATCATAGATTGCCAGGCGGGAAATGAGAAGGGATCAACTGATCTCGTAAAATGCCAGGAGGGAAAGGGAGAAGAAATGGACTCATCTTAGAGTTCATATCAGCAAGGGATGTTTCCATATGGAGAGCTCAGAGAAGGAGGGAGAAAGGCCTCATCCATATGAAGATTCATGTGGGGCTGGAAGAGGTGTGAATGAATATGGTGATAAGTTAAATGCTTCCACCGCCAAGGAGAAGGATTAGAGGAGCATTATTTTCATTGGAGGAGTCGAGATATTCCTGCCAAGTAGCCAAGGAGAGGCTAGCATATGCTTTGCGGAGGTAGTAGAAAAAGGAAAACAAGTTGAGATTGTCATGGAGGATAAGGAGCAGTGATCTAGGTGTATATCGGTGGCCACCCACCTTTTCCAACTGGCTCAAAACCGTTTTCTAGCACTTTTGGAAATTTACTATTTTTAGCAGTTTTTAACTTCCAGCACCATTTTGAGGGCCTAAATGAAGGTTTTTCGGGATCAATCTTCTCAATGATAGCTGAAGGCATGATTGATCCCCCAAAATGAATCTCCTTGCTGATACCTTTCCAAGGGATATCATACGCCTAAAATGGAGATCGTATGCAAAAGTTACGACCCTGGGAAGTTGATGTACTAACTTACCCAAACGGGGCCCACATGACTTTTAGCACTTCATCTCCTAGGGTTAGATTTTTGGATGTCTAGGGTTTTTGGCATTCCTGTTTATTGTAAAAAGAGATTCAGAGCCTCATTTTAATCATCTTCTCACATATGCGAGTAGTCGTCACATCTCTTCTCAAAGATAAGCTGCCACCATTCTAGTGAGTCTTTCACTCTGTATTTTACTCTCTTTGTACATTTTTGCTCATTAATAGAAAATTGTGCATTACTGTATCTCTGTGTTTATGGTTTCATATTTGATACATTTCTTTTATATTATTGAATATCCATGATATCTTTGTGCATTTATTTATTATAGCTCCACTCTCCTTTAGTGCCAAAAATAAATCTGGATCAGTGGTATCAAATAAGGTTGCTTTTGATCATTTTTCAGTGCATGTCCTTGACGAGGTTCGAGTATAGAAAGTTGGGTCTCGATCTTGTCTCTCTTGAGGAAAATCACTCTCAAACACCCAAGAAACCCTCAATGGCAAAAGAAAATAAAAACATTGGAGCAGACGATTCTATCAGTATGTTGCTTGAGCAAGCTCTCACGTGATAGAGGGATGAAATTATGGAGAATTTTACCCACATCCTTCAATGCCTGCTGATAGAAATAGGTGCATCTTCATCAAGAGGCCACTTTGGAGCCACCTCGCCTTTCAAGTTACAAGTTAATTTTGATATTCTTGTATTTGAAGGACATATAGTTGCAGAAGCCCTAGACAAATGGTTAAATCTCCTAGAAGGTTATTTCTCTATTCACAATTTTTCTGATAGAGAAAAAATCACCTTCACACTCCTTAAATCTCTCCCTCATGTCAAAAATTGGTGGGAAACTTACTAGGAGAAAAGTTCCATAGAGGAGTCTGGAATATATGGGGTTGAGCCCACTTGGGATTTTTTTGTGGATGCAGTAAAGGAACAGTATTACCATGTTGGCAACTATGAGGACCAGTACATGAGATGTACCAAACTGCAACAAGAGAGGGGCCAAGCAGTTCCAGAGTTCACCAATACCTTCTATACCTTGCGCACCAACATGGGTATCAAAGACTCTGAACGACATTTGGTTCTAAAATACCGTGGGGCTGTACACAGATACATCCAAACTGAAATGGATTTTCTGGACATCTCATCACTCGGTTTTTCTTATCGATATGCTATTAAAATTGAGCATAAATTTAGGAACCAGAACAAATGGTAGTTCGGGTCTGCAAATACGAAACAACCAAAGTCTGACAAAGACGCCCTAACAAACAGTCTCTCAAAAACCAGTCCAAGCCACAAGAAAAGAAGGGTCATGGGAAGACAAATAAGGACACTGGAAAATGGTGTGATTTCCACAAAATCCACTGGCAAAACATCGATGAATGTCGCTCAAAATAGTCATTGGTGGCCGAGATCAAAGAAAAGGATCTAAACCCTGATTCATAATCTAATTCTGAAAATACTAGTAAAAGATATATCATTGATGCATACCCCACTACTATTGTCGCGACCGCAACAATTCAGCTAGAAGAACCAACAGATCCTGAAGAGGGGGAGTGCCTTTTTCATTCACATATGTGGGTGAAGGGGATCCTTCTGCATTTTATTGTTGATTGCAGAATC
Source organism: Picea engelmannii (assembly GCA_009831015.1). Taxonomy (NCBI): domain Eukaryota; kingdom Viridiplantae; phylum Streptophyta; class Pinopsida; order Pinales; family Pinaceae; genus Picea; species Picea engelmannii. Next base: position 111,136 of record ML784381.1, on the reverse strand, counting down.
CATAATAACCTCATCGTAGAAAAGGTTTTCAAACAGTTGTGATTGTTGACAACAGCACACCCGCAGCCATACAACATCGGGTGGCTTCGCCAAAGATGAGATATTCATGTCAGCCAATAGTGTCGATTATCATATGACATCTAGCCCTTCAAGGACAAGGTATTATGTGATGTTTCCCCACTGGATGTCTATGATTTTCTCTTAGGCCAACCACATATGTGGAAGCACCATGTTGTTTATGAGTCTCGACCCCACAGTGTCACTATTTCTCTAGGGGGTTATCTCTACAGAATACCAGAGGTAGTTCTGACTATTGTTCCACCTAAAAAGTTCCACAAGGTAGTATCTCATACAACAAAATTCATCTTCTTCACAATCTATTCAAAAGGTGAACAAAAGGATACTACAACCACTACAACCTCAACCCAAGCACCTTCTATCCAACAAAAGCAGGTCGAAAAGATTGTAGCAAAGTGTAAATATTCCTTCTGCACAAATCAATATCATGCATCTAGACTAGTTAAAAAGGTCCAACCTTTCCATCCACATTTTCATGATAACCTTCCACAAACCGGGCAGCGCGATGTCTCTAGCAAGGTAAGCATCTCACCAAGATTCAGATTCAGCAAATGTTTTTTCCTCTCCCCAGGACACTCAAAGAAATGGAAACCATTTCTTCCTAAGGAGAGAGGATTTATCCAGGTGTATATTGGTGGCCACCTACCTTTTCCAACTGTCTCAAAATACTTTTCTGGCAATTTTGGCAATTTACTATTTTTAGCAGTTTTTAACTTATGGGGCCATTTTGAGGGTCTAAATGAAGGTTTTTTGGTATAGATATTACAAATTATATCTGAATGCATTATTTATCCCCCAAAATGAATCTCCTCGATGATACCTTTCCAACAGGCTATCATACGCCTAAAACGAAGATTGTATGAAAAAGTTACCAGCACGGGAAGTTGAGGTACTAACTTACCCAAATAGGGCCCACAAGACTTTTGGTGCTTCATCTCCTAGGGTTAGGTTTTTGGATGTCTAGGGTTTTTGGAATTCCTGTTTATTGTAAAAATTACTTCATATCCTCATTACAATCATCTTCTCATGGATGGGAGTATCCCTCACATCTCTTCTTAGAGATAAGTTGCCACCATTCTAGCGTGTCTTTCACTCTGTATTTTACAATCTTTGTATATTTTTGCTCATTAATACAAAATTGTGTATTACTATATCTCTGTGTTTATGGTTCCATCTATGATACACTTTTGTTATATTATTTGATATATGTGATATCTCTGTTCATTTCTTTATTATATCTCCGCTCTCATTTCGTGCCGAAAATAAATCTAGATCAAGAAGATACTGAATTCTGCCCCAACAGAAGAGGATCACTTGGTTTAGTTTCCCACTCAGTGGGAAATGGAGTTGAAGATGTTGGAGGATTATTTGGAAAGTCTCGAAGAAAAAGGTGGCTTCCAGGAGATACCCATGCTAGGGAAGACATGCCAACATGAGTTGCAGCTTGAAGAAGCTGGAATGGAACTAGCCAAAGAAATGACAAGAGTTAGTCTGTAAGAGGAGATAGTTGAGAAATAGTTCAGTAAGGAGTCTATAGAATTGGAGTCTATAGAGGAGTGGTCAGTCAGCGTCGTGGGAGATGAAGGTATCATGGGGGACTAGTTTGGTCTACTCATCGATCGACAGAAGGATTTGTAGCCAAGCATACTGCGTAAGGAGAACCAGCCGATAGAGCATATGGAAGAGGTGATGCAAGAGATGAGAAGTTTGATGGTGAAGTCAACATAGGAAGTTGTCTTCAAGGATGACATGGATAGAGGAGAACCTACATGAGCAACAGGGAAGATGCATAAGCTGTAGCAGAAAAGCAGAGGGGTAGGAGGACAGCTCCAGGAGAAAGTTTTGGATCCAGGAGGATTTCAACAGAGATGCGAAGCTCATGAGAAGGAGCTCATGAATTTTTGTAGTCATGGAGTATGATATAGGAGCATCGCTCCACCTCAGCACACTCTAGCTGGTTAGCATGTTGGTTGGCATTCAAGGTGTTAACACTCTGTAAATTATGTCTGGCTAAATAAACAAACGACAGAGGTAACTATTTCAACCAGCTTTAGAGATGAGGTGCTAGCCTACTCAACTCATAGATGGATCTCTTGTGTCACTTGATACATCTATGGAAATCGACGGCTAGATTTGATTTGTTTGGGATATTTTTAATAGAGTTGTTGGCAAAGAAGAGGGGAACACTATGGGCTATGGAGTCAAAATTCTGAAAGTGAACAAAGACAATGGATAGACTAATATAACTCTCCAGAGGACAAAGGATAAATAAGGCAATGAATCTGAGTTATTATTGAAATAAAAATATGTGTAGGAAGATAAATAAGACAAATAACTGCATCAGAGCATTGCTGAAATGAATTCGGAATAAGTTAAGAAGACAATCACATAGTTTAAATTTCTTAGACCAAGAGCATCGCAGGACAAATTCTGGGCCTTTAAACTCTCCAATTTAAATAGAAGAAAATTTAAATGAATTGACAGGCTACAGGAAATACATACGATGAAAGGAAGTAAGCTCATATCACCACCCATTAGAATCTTTTCATAGAGACATCAAAATCTTCTGCATTTGTATTCAATTCAGATTCAGAAAATTTACAAATAGAGTTTGATACAACCAAATGGTTCTCTTATGCTTCTTCTCATCCTTAATACACTCAGAACTTATAAAAATTATACAATTCAAGTTCCTTCAATGTGCAACAGGTTACAATAACTGAAATGAAATGTTTCAGCTTCTACAATGATTACAAATGACAGTTTTCATAAAAAATGTTTCATGATCCCTGCAGATTCCTCTGACCCTCCAGCTCTTTCCTCTGCCAAATTCTCTTTGAAATGTCACTTATACTCTTTCAAATTTAATTCCATTTATCCATATTCTCATTAAATATTTGGGAATAATATATTTGAAATAAAAATAATTCCCAAATATTTTTCTATCCTGTAGAATTAAATTTCCATAATTTACTTCATGCCCGGGGTTTTTAAAACCATGTCTTGTTTGCCCAATTCACCATTTCATTGTAAAAAACATTTACTGTTACCATTTCCCTATGAAAAACATTTACTGTGTAATGTTTTTCCAATTTACCGTTTCACTATGGAAAAACATTTACTGTGTGTTTTTTCCAATTTACCATCTTTGGTAAAATACCTTTTATCTTCTTCTTTTACTTCTGTAAAATCTATTGGACAACTGAGAGGGGTGGGGGTGAATCAATTTCTACCATGCTTAAACAATTATGCTTGTTTTAAACACTTTGCAGAGCACTTAATGACAATCACAATAATGCAGGGAGGTAAGCAATAGAACATTCAACATCAGTCACACATATGAAATATACAGAGACAAATATTTCCCGAGGAAACCCATAAAGGGTAAAAACCTATTCTTATTGGTATGATAAGTAATCTTTACATTCTATACATTATCATACATATGAGCTCCAACTCATTGTGAGACTACAACCTCTGTTTTGCAAGATGCAACTTGCTGACAACACCAACTCTCTTTTCTCTCTAACACCTACTAGAAGGAAGCACCAACTCCCTAGTTTCTCTAGCACCCACTAGAAGGAAGCACCAACTCCTTGGTTTCTCTAGCACCCACTAGAAGGAAGCACCAACTCCTTGGTTTCTCTAGCACCCACTAGAAGGAAGCAACAACTCCCTAAGTGTTCCAAGACCAACTGGATGGAAGCACCAACTTCCAGTCACACAAGCACCAACCTGTAAAATAGAAAACAACAGTTCTCCCTTGCACCACACTGCCACCCTGGTTTCTCTGGCTACAACCAGATGGAAGGTACAAATCCCTATGTTCAAGCACCCACTTGAACCTCTGAGGACAACAGTCCTCCCTAGCACCTCCCTACCACCCTGAAATATAAATTTTTCTATATATAAATTTATCACAGTGATACAATATTTATCAATGGCTTACCGGTCTCATCATTGTTTTGCTACACTACTCTGCTCTACATGCATCAGTGTCTTCAAGCACCCCCTTTCTTACACTTTATGTTCTTCTACCTTTTATGCTCTGTGCGCCATGTCCCTTATATGCACCATTCCTCTTCTGTGCATTTCAGTTTTTGCACTTTTCCTCCTTCTACACACCTAAATCACTCTCAACAGCCCCCAATCTCTTCTCTGTTCTTCATTTTTATTCTCTCTATGCATCTTCTGCATCCTCTCTTCACAATGCTTCTGCATGCTCTCTCCATGTCGAGTGCTCTGCCTGATCATAATTACAACTCTTCAGCTTCTCTGGTGTGTAACGCCATGCATCCATCATCAATGGGTGTTATGCCAATATTCCTTAGCCTCTCCAACAGTCAAGACTCTTCGTCTTCTCTATCACAATCAATCTCATTCCCTCTGTTGCAGTTCCAGGCTCCCATGGTCTTACATCTGTCAATAGCCTCTATGAACAGTCTTCATGCCACTGGAATATTCCTTGAGACTCTTCATCTTCTCTGGCGATCACCCTAAAGTCTCTTCGAGTCCTCTGATAGAAACCATTAGTCGTTTCTAGCAGTTACATTGTGAACCTCCAAGAAAATGCATCAGCAACTAAATTTCCAACCGTCTAAGAGTCATGATTCAGTTCTACTAACTGAATCATAACTGATCGATTAACTGTGAAGAGAAACAGAATCCCTTTGATCATATTTCCAAGTATCCAACATTGTTGGATTACAAGCACAGGGTCTCGTGTTGATTTCACCATTTCTCATTTTGGCATTTTGGCATTTCAGCATTCCTGTGAATAAGTGTCTCGACACTCCAAGTTGCAATCCCAAAAATGGAGCTAGATCAATGGTCCACAAGACTTCATAATCTGATCCCTTCTTTTCTTAATCGAATGGCTGATGAGATTTCGACGTTTTTCCCTTCGAGTCATCATGACTCCAACATTATAAAATTCATGATCACAAAATCTCTGAAGAGTTTGGATGGTTCACATAACCCACTGAGATGGATGGTTGACGGGATTTCAGATTTTTTCCTTTCGGGTTTTCGAGACTCACAATAGTCCCTTTCGGCATTTTGGAGTTTTAGACTTCATGATGGTGGAGTTTATGCTTGCTATGTAAAACCCTGAAATAGAAAGTTTCGATGTGACGTAAACCTGCTGACGTCACACATGGATTGACACGTGCTGAATAGATGCCACGTGTCACTCTGATTCGTGACTTACATGTGCCTGAAATGTTGAATCAGCTTGACACTTGTCATTGCCTGATTGTACCATGTGTCCTTAGCTGACTTGGTTTGTTGACGTGGTTTCTTGATGTGTCTATTTTGAGATTTCGAGGTTCGCTACTTCAGAGGTTAAAGTTCCTTTGATATTTGATTTCCCGGTCTGCGAAACTCTAAAATGGAGTCTTTGTTGATGTGCATGTTTCGAGATTTTGGCGTTTCACATTTCGCAACTTCGGGACTCCTGTGATGAAGAGTCTCGACTCTTGACTCCTCCAACTCCCGGTATCTGAAACTCCGAAATGGATTCAGATCAATGGTCCACAATCTTGATGATTCGACGGTCCAGATATTTTTTTGATTTCGCATATCGCGAGTTCCTACGATGAGTTGCTTCCTTGACTCCTCCAACTCCTGGTATCTGAAACTCCGAAATGTCTTGGTTTTGAATTTCACAATTTCATCATTCTTGTAATGAGTTTCCTTGACACCTCCAACTCTCGGTATCCGAAACTCTGAAATGGAGATTAAGTCGTGGTTTCGCATTTCGCAATTTTCTACCATGAGTTTCTTTCTTGACTCCTGGAGTTTATGCTTATGAATGGGATCCAACGATCACTTGTTGAACTTTCCATTGCCATGACATTATCCCTACGCTGCTGGTCATGATCTTTTCCATCAATTACAAACACACATACTCTGCACTATCTATTTTGATCTTATCGAGCTTGCTTTGTTGCGTCTTCCCAAAATAATTCAGGTTCCCACCTCTTAAGCTATCGTCGTTGTTGTACTTGCCATAAATGACAAGAATACACTACCTGTAAAACATTCCAACAATATCCCCCTTTGGAATTGATGGAAACAAAGGCACCCAGACTCTTTTCTCCCCCTTTGACATCAATGTCAAAGAAAACATGCTCCCCCTGAGCTGTTGCAAAATTTTTAGGAGGTATCAAATATTAAACCAACACAAACTCCCCCTAATAGGATGGACTCTCTTATTTGAGGCCTGCAGAATATTTGTATCTAAACCAGAGTCTTCTCCTTCTGATTCTTCGACCTGTTCATCTTCAGCTTCCGTTGTATCCTCTGTAGAATACTCAAAATTGCTCACCTCTTTTACTGGGACTCCTTTATCAACATTTTCTTGTCATAACTAGATGAATCCCCCTATCACTATTCTCTCTTTACTTCTGATTGCTTTCCCCCTTTGTTCCTAAAAGTTTAGCTTTCCTTGACAAGGTCTTTCCTCTTGTTATCTCTACAGGATGTCATGTATATCATTTTGTAAAACAAAATGTTGTTGCTGAGGATGATGTTGTCCTACTGAAACACTACGTAATTGTAGCTCGTACTTTTCAAACAACACTTGGATCTACCCATTGATTCTCATCAATTTCTATTACTGCAAATTCATTTTTCTTCCATGATTCTTACAACCCAAGGATTTTATGACCATATACATCACAAGAGAAAAACACTACAAACATTCTCACATCTGCTTTTTATTTTTACAAATGGAGGACATGTATCAGGTTTCTTAGGAGCATTGATTTCTACCTTGTTGAGTCCAATACCGGATTTGTCATTTGGTGATCTCTGTCTATCCAAGATTTTATCTAGGGTCATGGAACTGTTCAAGAACTTGATTTGGGTGTTTGACTTCTCAACCTTCAAAACTTTTTCTTCCAGCTTATGACATGATTCTTCTCCTACTTCTTCCATGGGATAAATGCTAACTAAACATTCTTTTATTGTATCTGAATCTTCTTCTTTACTTGTAGGGGAGGATTCAACATCAACATTGTTGTTTTTCCTTATGCTTTTAGCCACCACTTGTCCTGAGTTTATAGACTTTATCTTATAGTCTTTGGAAAGGACCACCTCTTTACATCCTCTGTCACACATTTGACTTACATTGAGAAAATTATGTTTCATCCCATATATAGGAAGATCATCCTGAGAATATCCTTTTCCATTACTTAAACTCACCATCCCTTTAACCTTGTTTTTACCTGGTTCATCATTTTCAAGGATCACATTTCCTATTTTGATTTTTCTTATAATCAWAAGCCTATCCTTTTCTCTAGTCATGTGCTTGGAACATCTACTATCTATATTCCAGGGGTTCTTTTGTCTTTGATCCGACAACACTAATCCACACTTATCACTTTCTTTCTTCTTCCAAACCTTGACATTTTCAGTAGAGGAATTCAAATCTGATTTATAGTTCTTTAAGCGACAATCAACAACTTTATGTCCATAGTTATGACATATGTAGCATTTTGGTTCGTTGATTAAAGAGTCAAAACAATTGTTATGATTAACTTGTGTCCTTTTCCCAGCCATCAAGTGATTTTCAATCTGTTGAGGTTTTTTACTTGGGTGTCTTATTCATTGTTGCGGAATATATCTATACCTTGAATGTCTTGCTTGCTCATATCTAAATTTCAAAGAACAGTTTACAACTTTGTGACCAAAGTTAGAACAGAAAAAACRATATCCATAGAAAAATCCTTGGTACCTGGAAAATGGTTGTCTTCTTTGAGCAGGTCAATTTCTTCCATGCTGATGATTTCCTTGAGTAGGGAGTGCATTATTTCTTTGTTCTATAGATTCATTCCTATCACCTTTTTCTTTACTCCTCATGGGTCGTTGATTGTCTTCCTTTGTTTCTGCAGGTTTGTTGTTTTCATTGGTTGTAGATTTGATAAACTTGATGGGTTCTTTGTTTCTTGGCTAACCACTACTTGATCCCTCTTCATAACCCAAACCAGTTTTCAGCTTTGGATTCCTTTGTTGATTCAGAATGGTGGCTAATCCTTCTAAGGCTTTGATACATGATAGATTATGATGATACAAGGCTTGAAACTTCTCCAACTCTTTCCTTGTTTTCACTACTTCTTCTTCTAGGGCTTCAGTCTTGCCTTCTTTTCTGATAACCATTGTTTCAAAATGTGCTCTATTTTCTTTGCCTCTTCTAATTCCACTTTTAGTAGGGAAAAGTCTTCATCAGGTTTTTTAGTGCCTTTCTTGAACTGTATCAACAATTGTTTTTTCTTTCTATTCTTAAGTCTGAGTCTGTTAATATCTTCCAAAGCACTGATCAGCTCTCTTTCCAAGTCAACCATATCTTCTTCATCATTATCATCACTGCCTATGCTTTTATTATCATAATCCTCTTTGGCCATAAGCAAGAAGTCATTTACCTTATCTTCACAGGAAGAGTCACTATCGGTGTCTTATGAGGAKTCATCATTGTTTACACATAAACTTTTCTTTCTATCAAATATTTTGGATTTGTACTTCTCTTCACCTTCAGAGTTCTGGTCCTTCTTCTTGTGTGGACACTTATTTTCAAAGTGACCTATCTTACCACGGTTAAAACATTTGAGGGGAAGCTTGCCTTGATATTTTCTTTAACATTCTCACAAATTTTGCCTCAATATCATCTAAATCTGAATCAATATCCTTGTCTGCTTTAAAAGATGCTTCTCTAGTAATGGATTTATCTTTGTTGATTCTCATTTCATATGCAGTTAAAGTTCCTAGGAGTTGATCAATGGACATAGTTTTAAGATCATTTAGTTCTTCTATTGCAGATACTTTTGGATTAAATTTATCAAGCAAAGATCTTAAATTTTTTTGAACTAAAATTGATTCTTCAATCTTCTCACCAAGACCCTTCATGGCATTCACAAGTTCTTCAACTCTTAAAAAATACTTGCTAATTGTTTCATCTTCATTCATCTTTAGTTGTTCAAAATTCAACCTAAATGTTTGAAGTTTGGCATCTTTTGACTTTCTCATTTCCTTCATAGCTTCTAATAAGTTTCTCCCACATTTCTTTGGCAGTTTGAAGATGCATCACCTTTACAAACTCGGCTTCTGCAGGTCCATTCAAGATAGCATTCATTCCCTTAGAATTAAATCTAAATTCTAACTTATCATTCTTGGAAGCTAGCACAACAGGCTTTATGTATCCAGTCTCTACTACATCCCAAACATCATCACCTAAGGCCATTAGCTATGTTCTCATTCTAACCTTCTAAAAGGAACAATTTGTTCCAACAAACAGAGGAGGCTTAGTGGTTGAGGTCCCTTCATGACTTGTCATGTTTAAGCTTACAGATCTACCTTTAGATAAAAGGAACCTACTATGATACCAATTGTTGGACAACTAAGAGGGGGAGGGTGAATCAGTTGTTACCGTTCTTAAACAATTATGCTTATTGTAAACTCTTTGTAGAACACTTAATGACAATCACAATGATGCAGGGAGGTAAGCAATAGAACATTCGACATCAGTCACACATATGAAATATACAGACACAGATATTTCCTGAGGAAACCCATAAAGGTTAAAAACCTCTTCTTCTTGGTATGATAAGTAATCATTACATTCTGTACATTATCATACATAGGAGCTCCAACTCATTATGAGGCCACAACCTCTGTTTTGCAAGTTGCAACTTGCTAAGAGCACCAACTCTATGTTTTCTCTAGCACCTACTAGAAGGAAGAACCATCTCCCTCGTTTCTCTAGCACCCACTAGAAGGAAGCACCAACTCCCTGGTTTCTCTAGAACCCACTAGAAGGAAGCAACAACTCCCTAAGTGTTCCAGCACCAACTGGATGGAATCACCAACTTCCAGTCACACATGCACCAACCTGTAAAACAGAGAACAATAGTTCTCCCTTGCACCGCCCTGCCACCCTGGTTTCTCTCGCTGCAACTAGATGGAAGCTACAACTCCCTGTGTTCAAGCACCCACTTGAACCTCTGAGGAAAATAGTCCTCCCTAGAACCTCCCTACCACCCTGAAATATAATTTTTTCTATATATAAATTTATCACATTGATACAGTATTTATTAATGGCTTATCGGTCTCATCACTATTCTGCTACATTGCTCTGCTCTACCTACATCAGTGTCTTCCTGCACCCTCTTTCTTATGCTTTATGTTCTTCTGCCTTTTATTCTCTGTGCGCCATGTCCCTTCTATGAACCATTCCTCTTCTGTGTATTTCATCTGCAACACTCTGCCTCCTTCTACACACCTGAATCACTCTCAACAACCCCCAATCTCTTCTTTGTTATGTGTTTTTATTCTCTCTGTGCATCTTCTGTATCCTCTATTCACAATTCTTATTCATGCTCTCCCCATTTCGAATGCTCTACCTGATTATCATTACAACTCTTCAGCTTCTATGGAATGTAAACCCATGCTCCATCATCACTGGGTGTTATGCCGAGATTCCTTAGCCTCTCCAACAATCGAGACTCTTCGTCTTCTCTGTCACAGTCGATCTCATTCCCTCTATTGCAGTTCCAGACTCCCATGGTCTTACATTAGTCAATAGCCTCTATGAATGGTATTCATGCCACTGGAAGATGCCTCAAGACTCTTCATCTCCTCTGGCGATCACCCTGAAGTCTCTTCGATTCCTCTGGTAGAAACCATCAGTTGTTTCTAGCAGTTACACTGTGAACCTCCAAGAAAACGCATCAGCAACTGAATTGCCAACCATCCAAGAGTCATGATTCAATTCTTCTAATTGAATCGTAACTGATCGATTAACTGTGAAGAGAAACAATATCCCTTCGATCAGATTTCCAGGTATCCAACACCGTTGGATTATAATCACAGGGTCTCACATTGATTTTTCCATTTCGTATTTCGACATTTCGACATTTCGACATTCCTTTGAAGAAGTGTCTCAACACTCCAAGTTGCAATCCCTAAAATGGAGCTAGATCAATGGTCCACAAGAATTCATAATCTGATCCCTTCTTTTCTTAATCGAACGTCTGATGGGATCTCAAAGTTTTTCCCTTCAAGTCATCGTGACTCCAACATTATAAAATTCATGATCACAAAATCTCTGAAGAGTTCGGACAGTTCACATAACCCACTGAAATGGACGGTTGACAGGATTTCAAAATTTTGCCTTTTGGGTTTTCGAGACTCACAATAGTCCCTTTTGGCATTTTGGAGTTAGAGACTTCATGATGGTGGAGTTTTTGCTTTCTATGTAAAACCTTGAAATAGAAAGTTCCGATGTGACGTAAACCTGCTGACATCACATGTGAATTGACACGTGTCGAATAACTGCCATGTGTCACTCTGATTCATGACTTACATGTTCCTGAAATGTTGAATCAGCTTGACATTTGTCATTGCCTGATTGTGCCACGTGTCCTTAGATGACGTAGTTTTCTGACGTGGTTTGTTGATGTGTCTATTTCAGGATTTTGGGGTTCGCTACTTCAAAGGTTAAAGTTCCTTTGATCTTTGATTTCCTAGTCTCTGAAACTCCGAAATGGAGTCTTTGTTGATGTGCCTGTTTCAAGATTTCAACGTTTCTCATTTCACAACTTCGAGATTCCTGTGATGAAGAATCTTGATTCTTGACTCCTCCAACTCCCAGTATCCAAAACTCGGACATGGAGTCAGATCAACGGTCCACAATCTTGATGATTTGATGGTCCAAATATTTTCGTGATTTTGCATATCGCGAGTTCCTGCTGTGAGTTGCTTCCTTGACTCCTCCAACTCCCAGTATCTGAAACTCTGAAATGTCATGGTTTTGCATTTCAAAATTTCATCATTCTTGTCGTGAGTTTCCTTGACACCTCCAACTCCCGGTATCCAAAAATCGGAAATGGAGATTAAGTCGTGGTTTCATAGTTCACGATTTTCTGCCGCGAGTTGCTTCCTTGACTCCTAAAGTTTACGCTTCTGAATGGGATCCAATGATCACTTGTTGAACTTGCCATTGCCATGCCATTATCCCTGCACTACTAGTCGTGATCTTTTCCATTAATGACAAGCATGCATACTCTGCATTATCTCTTCTGATCTTATCGAGCTTGCTCTACTGTGTCTTCCCAAAATACTTCAGGTGCCCACCTGTCACATTATTCTTATACTAAATCCATCATCGTTGTTGTACTTTCCATCAATGATAAGAATACGTTGCCTATAAAACATGCCAACAAAACCTTTAGATAAAGAATTATCCAAGTGTTCCTTTCACATGCACCTTCCCATTTAATTCCTTTCCATGGAAATAAATGTTAATTTCTTTAATTTGTAAATGTGAAATTTACCTCTGTAAAACAATTTCTCTTATTTGAAATTCCATAATCTTTATTGAAATGCACTATTGGAAAAAAGCCTCACATAAAACACATAATAAATGGTGCATTTATTATATCAGGCATCGGCTGGAGTGGTTTAACCCAAACTTCTTTTACCTCTGATGTGCTCCACGTAAAAACATGTGTCCATGAAATAAACCACGGTAGTATTCCCCAACCCGCCTTCACAAAATTAACCTCCTCACTACTTCAATCTTCGATATGCATGTGCACCCTCCATCCAAGATTTGACTTTTCCACATTATAAATTGAGATTCGTGCCCATGAATTGACGTGATTTCATAAATTAAATATTGGATTAAATATTAATATAAATATAAAAACATTTATATTAATAATAAAAAACCCCTTTTTCTATTTTCGAAGGGCTTTGGGAATATGAGGTTTAACTCATGACTTTGTGGATAGGATAAGGGTTCTTAATAAAAGGAATATTTTTCATTTTCAATGGGAATACGAAAGTAAGGGTAAAAATGAATGAAGTGATGGAACTAAGGGATTTAGATAAGCATTAAGGCTAGGTATAGGCTTGGGATATTTGCCAACTTTTGACTCGTGGAGTACATGACTATTTTGGATGATCTATTGTGTGAAGGATTTAGGTGATGGGATCTTGATGGAGCTGGTTAAACAGTTTGAAAATCTGAGTGGAAAAATAACACAAGGACAAGATGCATTGGGAAAAAATTAATGCAAATAAGCAAGGGATCTATGGTCTGTCGAGATTCATCAACTTTTGATATCGGGGGTTGGAAAACACGATTTTGGGTAGACCATTTTTCACCATGATGTGCCTTTGAGGGTGCCACGCATCCAAGAACGAAACCATAATGGTTTCCCCAACCCGTATTCAAATAATTATCTTCAGTGCTGCTTCATTCCCCGATATGTTCCTTAGTCGTCAATCCAGGATTTTTCAAGATCGATGGTCCACCAAGTTATACCTTTGGCACCTCTACTATATTTTTCTATATGTTGTTGGATTTAGCCCAGTCCCCCAAACTATCATGCTTCCACAGTGATATAACATTTCACTAAATTTCCGAAATTTGTATCTTGATATGAAAATTGTTATGGTGAAAATATTGGCTCCAACTGGGGATTCTATCCTCCCTACGAGGTAGCAAAGAACTCGTAGACCCAGTGCTTGATCCATTGGGATACTCCCAAAACATTTCTGTGTACCCTGCTCTGACCGGTCACCAGTGTCTGCTGAAAACCAAACTCTGCACACTGCTCTGAATTGGATACTGAATACTGAATACACTACTAAAATCTGACTGCACACACTACTGGAAATCAAAACTAAAAAATTCTTGACCAACAAGATTATTTGTGCACTCCTATATACTCTAAAACTTCTGAAATGAATACTCAATCAAGTGATACTAAAGTGCCAATGCAACCAATCAATCAATTGGCTTCCTAATTTTTCTCCGCTCACATCTTTCTTAAGCAGGTAGACAAATGTAAACAATGGCAGTTGAAAACAAAATTTGAATTCAAAACTTGAATTTATGAATGAAATAGACTCCTTCTTCACTGAATACTATAATAAGATGGCCACAGGATCTTGAAAACCATGAAAAATCATTTCTTCTTGATGAGCAAAAACAGAAAGACAAGCTTCTTTCATAAGTGTTCGTTGCTCTTGCTCTATTTCTTTAGTTCTGAGAATATTTTCAAATGAAATGGAAGCAATAGGTTTGTCTACTTCTCCATGCATCTCAACAAAAAAATTCATACATTCTTGAACATCTTCAAATATGACAGCCATATTATGTGCATCAAGACTATCCTCGTGTTCATCAAACAATTCTAATTTGGTTTCATTAAACTTTTGGAAATTTGTTTGAGGACTGTCATTTTGATTTTTAAATGAATGAATGGAAATAAGTTCCTTCTTATAATCTTCTTGCAAATGTGAAAATCTAACATCATGCACTATTTCACAGTCTAGAGTTCCCATGGATGCACTTTCAAAATGATGATTTTCAAAT
>ML784381.1:49748-83577 GCA_009831015.1 Picea engelmannii | reverse complement strand
TTGAACATAAAAGAGAAGAAATTGGTTAAGGAGAGTGACTCAAGTAGATCTGAGAGTCACAAATCTTCAGAGGAGAAAGGAGAAGTAAAAAGTTCTAGTAGACTTCACCATCATCCCCATAGGCATTCCCATAAGAGAGAAGGCAACATATCAAGTCTATCCCCTGTCAAAAGGTATAAGAGATCTGGGGTCAATGAGTTTCGAGGAGAAATGAACAAAATCAAACCTCCTACATTTGATGGTGAGCACAAGAAGGATGAAGATGCCGAAACATGGTTGCTAGGCATGAGGAAGTATTTTCAATTGCATAATTATTCTTCTCATGTTGAAGGTAGAATCTCTATCTATCAACTCAAAGGAAACGCATCCATGTGGTGGGATCAATTTGTGCAGGTACAACAAATTGTAGATAAAAATGTTACTTGGAGATAATTCAAGAAGTATTTTGTGAAGAAGTACTTGACCAAGAGATACTATGACAAGAAAATGAAAGAGTTCTTTGAACTCAAGCGTGAACGTATGACCATAGATGAATATGAGAGAAGGCTTATGGAACTGTTGAAGTATGTCTCTTTCATTAAGGATGAGATAGTCAAGATTCAATGGTATTTAAGTGGATTTCCATCGTTCATCAGTGACAAAATACAATATGTTGATCCCAAGACATTAGAAGAGACCATAAGGAGAGCTAAATGCTTATATGACCAGCTGAAAGCAAGGCCAGCTTTCCAAAAGGCTTGGGAAGACAATAAGAAATTCAAGATGGATTAGAGGAAGAAGGGAGCTAAGCCACCATTCTTTAGAAATAATCCACAATGGTAGCAAACGCATAAGGAAACCAGAGTGATTGACACAGGGAGTGAAGGGCCAAGACAACCACCTATGCAATGTTGGGGTTGTAAAGGAGACCATAGGTTCAAAGATTGTCCTCACAGATACGAAAAAGGTAGGGATGTTCACAATGTACACCGAGATGAGACAGTAGAGGACATGGGCAGAAATGTGCCAAGGATTTATGTATCCCTAGACAACAAGCAAGAAGAGTATCGGTCCAACATGATTGAAGTGGAAAGTATGATCAACAACAAAACCCTTGCTATTTTAATTGATTCAGGAGCTAGCCATAGTTATATAGACCCCAAGATGGTTGAAAGTTTGCAATTTCCAAGAAGAAAGCATGGGAAATCCTAGTTGGTGCAACTGGCTACAGGAGCCAGAACAAAAGTTAATGAGCTGGTTAAGTCCTGGCTCTTAGACATGAATGGACTGAATACCAGAGCATATTTGAGCATCTTACCTTTAGGTTCCTATGATTTTTTAATTTGGATGGATTGGTTGGACCCACATCATGCTCTATTGGATTGTCATAACAAAGAATTCACTTTATTGGATGAAGAAGGAAACCAAAGGAGAGTGAGGGGATTTCCTAAGGCAGTAACCATTAGAGAAATTTCAGCAATGCAGCTGAAGAAATGTTATAGAAAAGGATGTCAATTTTTTGTAGCTCATATGGAGGAGACACCTAAAGATAAGGTGCCAAATTTGGAGGATTATGTAGTCCTGAAAGAGTTTGAAGATGTATTCAAGGAAGTACCAAGACTACCCCCAAGGAGAGACATTGATTTCTCTATAGATTTGATGCCTGGAGAAACACCAGTATCAAAGACTCCTTACAGAATGAGTATACCAGAATTGAAGGAGTTGCAAATGCATCTTGAAGAACTACTGAAAAAGGGGTATATACACCCAAGTGCATCACCTTGGTGTGCCCCAGTATTGTTTGTGAAAAAAAAAGATGGAATGTTAAGATTGTGCATTGACTTCAGACAATTGAATAAAGTGACTATTAAGAACAAATATCCTCTACCAAGGATTGATGACCTCTTTGATAAATTGAAGGATGCAAGTATATTTCCAAAGATAGATCTCAGATCAGGATACCATCAATTAAGAATTAAAGAATAAGATATTAGCAAGACCACCTTCAGGACAAGGTATGGTAATTATGAGTTCGTAGTGGTACCATTTGGGTTGTCAAATGCACCAGCTATTTTCATGTTCTTAATGAATTGTGTTTTCCGAGAGTATTTGAACAAGTTTGTCATTGTCTTTTTGGATGACATTCTTATATATTCCAAGTTAGAAGAAGAGCCTGAACATCATTTAAGGATGGTGTTGCAAGTATTAAGAGAACATCAGTTGTATGCCAGATTGAGCAGGTACCCATTTTATCAGAAACAAATTCATTATTTGGGGCATATCATCTCAAAAGATGGGATAGCAGTGGACCTTGAGAAGGTATAAGCCATTAGAGAATGGTCAGCACCAAACAATGTGACAGAGGTCAGATCTTTCATGGGCCTTGTAGGTTATTACAGGAGATTCATTGGAGGATTGTCAAAGATAGGACACCCAATCACTTCCTTGCAAATAAAGGGTATGAAGTTTCAGTGGATGTCAGCCTTTGAAAGGAGTTTCCAACATTTGAAACAATTATTGACAAGTGCTCCAATACTAAGGATTGCAGACCCAAATAAAGATTTCATTGTATGCATAGATGCATGTAATGAAGGACTGGGTGGAGTCCTTAGTCAAAATGGATTTGTGATATGTTATGAATCAAGGAAGTTGAAAGAGCATGAAATAAACTATGCCACTCATGATTTGGATTTGGCAGCCATAGTACATGCCCTGAGGAAATGGAGACACTACCTCATGGGAAAGAGGTTTGAGCTAAGAACAGATCACCACAATGGCCTGCGATATTTATTTGATCAGCCAAATCTAAATGCTAGGCAAAGCAGATGGTTAGAATTTCTAAGAGAATATAACTTTGATATAAAGCATATCAAAGGGAAAGAAAATAAAGTGGTTGATGCACTCAGCAGGAAGGTGCATGAACTATGTTCTACAACTATCAGCATGTATTTGACTGATGTTAAAAGAAAAATTCTGGAGGCTACAAATATAGATCTGTAGTATAGAGAATGGGTAGCAATGCTACAATAGGGTAAGATACTTTGGAAGATGGATATTTATAAGTTGGGAGTAGATGGAATACTGTTTCACATGAAAAAAAATTTCATACCAAATGTCCAAGACTTGAAACGTATAATTTTTCATAAGATGCATAATGTTCCTTATACAGGGCACCTTGGATATCAGAAAATCATAGTAGAGGTCAAGAGCTAATACTTTTGGCCAGGTATGAAGAGAGAGATAGCAGGATACATCGCAAGATGTATGGAATTCTAGAAAGTTAAAGTAGAACATAGGCACCCAGCAAGATTGCTACAACCTTTGCCCATGCCTGAATGAAAGTGGGAAGTGGTGACAATGGATTTTATTACAAGATTTCCTATCACAATCAAGATGCATGATTCGATTATGGTGGTGGTGGAAAAACTTACAAAAGATGCCCATTTTATTCCACTAAACACTACTCACAAGGCAGCAAATGTCATTGATATTTTCATGAAGGAAGTGGCACTATTGCACGAAATTCCTAAAATGATTGTGTTTGACAGAGACCAAGAATTCACCTCAAATTTCTGGAAAGGATTGTTTAATGGATTCAGAAAAAATCTGAACTTTAGTACAACTTATCATCTCGAGTCTGATGGACAGACAAAAAGAGTGAACATGGTGATAGAAGATATGTTGAGAATGTATGTGATGGACAAACCATCGAAATGGGAATACTACCTACACTTGGTAGAATTTGCTTACAATAATGGGTATCAGGCATCAGTGAATATGAGCCCATTTGAAGCACTTTACAGTAGAAGGTGCAACACTCCAGTAAGTTAAGATAACCCAGCTGATAGAACAGTAGTCGGGCCAGAATTTCTCAAGGAGATGGAGGACCAAATGTTAAAAATTAAGTAGAATTTGAAAGCTGCTCAAGACAGAAAGAAAAGTTATGCTGATAAAAATAGAATCCATAGAGAATTCAAAGTGGGTGATCATGTTTTCCTGAAAGTGAAAGCTAACAGAAGTTCCTTGAAGCTGGGAAGCTAGGCCAAGTTAGTAGCCAGATTTTGTGGACCATTTGAAATCCTAGAGAGGATTGGTCCAGTTGCTTATATGATTGCATTGCCTGCATCTATGTCTATTCATAATGTCTTCCATGTATCATTGCTAAAGAAATATATACCTGATTCTAATCATGCTACTGATTGGAATGTGATTCAGGTGGAGCAAGAAGGCGCTTTCTAAGTGCATCATGTGCGCGTTTTGGACTAGAAAGTCAAACAACTCCAGAACCGAGCCATAAGGCTTGTAAAGGTTCAATGGACCTAGTACGACCATGAGGATGCTACTTAAGAGCATGAAGATGCAATGCGAACAGAATACCCGCTTCTTTTTGAATTTTTTTGAAAAAACTGATATATATGGGTGTATGATTCACTGAGAAAAGTGGATAAATAAGGGGATGGGATTGTAATATCCCTCAATCGAACCCAATTGTAAATGTAATATAAATATACTTAAGTTGTTGAGTTTTTTTGACCTCATTTGATAATTCACATCATGTGGCATGGTGCATTCATGAACTACGCAGTAAAATGATGTAATATGTACTTCGTAAGATACCACATGCAATAACTAAAGGGTGGGCAACCTTGAGGACAACAAATACCATGCACAGTAACTAAGGTGTGTGCAACCTTGAGGATAGCAGATACCGTGTGTAGTAACTAAAGTGTACACAATACTAAGGTCAACAAACCTTTATGTATATGATATGCATTATAGGATGGTGAGCCAGTGTTATAAGACGGAATTCTTATGTTTTGGTATTAGGATGGAACACCTAGATGTCAAGGGCCAATGCACCTATTTTGTACATGACTCATTATTAATATAAAATACATCACTGCACGTAGACCGACCATGACAAAAGAGATGGGGGATTGAAATTTGTTAGTTAGGGAAAGGGAGGGCCAAAAGTGAAGGGAATATTATATTAATATTTCCTAAAACATAAAGTATGGATAATTAGTTTATCCTAAGTTCTAAAGTTGGGGACAGGTGGAAAAAAGTAATATTCGATATGACAAGTGTCAAGTTGGGGACATGCATTCATATGATGGGGAAACTTAGCTCAGGGGGGGATTTTTCTCACAGATACCTTATGAATGGGGAGAGGAACATTAGGATGACCATCACTTTTCACAAAGAGTTCACAGTGACTCTGAAACACACTCAGTTATCCAGTCAATGAATCCATGACCATTTCACTCATAGATTTCGTTATCCTTGAGATAACCATTTCACCTTTCTGAAGCCTGTTTCCCCACCCTTTTTGGTTGGTGTACCTGGTTAGCTTGGAGCGGGATTGAAGAAGAGGGTTGTCAAGACCGTGAGTAGTTCTCTGAGTGAGAGAATTATTGGGGATTGATTTCCGTAGGTGCTAAACTACAGTTACAATGCTCTGAGACTTCCGGTCCAGCCTGTTGGTGAAGCCTTGGAAGGGAAGTGGGGTAGCCGAGGGAATGTTGAGCAGAGAAGGGGCACACTTCCTTCGGTGGGATAGGCATGTGGGGAATGAGAGGTTGTAGGCTATTAGTTGAGTGAGCACCTGAGATAGAGTCTTTCCTATTGTCCATGAGCCTTAGCCTGGATAGGAATCCCTTTACCCTGGGTGGAGTTCAGTCCTAGCTAGGGAGTGACTCACTATTGAGAGTGATGAACAATGTAGTCTATGTCTAGGAGGTCCGTGGATGGTATATAAGCAATTGGTGATATTATTTATAAGATAAGTACCAATTGTATGATATATTGATATGTTGTTTTGTTATTTACATGCCTATGTTACGATTTTATCACATATGTGGCTATGATTTCTTGTGTGCTTATGGGTAATTTCCTGTAAATGGTACATATCAATAATTATTATTATTTTAATATAAAAGTTGTATGTTACATAAAGTAATTGTTTGTTTATGTTTAGATGTAAAGCTTTTGCGAGCGTGTTGTATGTATATGTTTTAGTTGCATGCAGTCTAAAGAGTAAATTTAAGTGGCATTGCTCAGTTGACTACTAGGTATGCTACTGTATGTTCCGCAGTATGGGAACGAAAGTGTTCCCTAGAGTAGAATGGCCTGGCCTGATGGCTACTGGAGTGGCATACCCCACCCTCAGGTTGGTCGAGGGGATCGTTACAGGACCTATAACATGGTTTGGAAAGTTGTGTTTACCATATGCAGAATTCTAAAAAATGGTCGCTTGCACATTTCGCAGAATTAAGGGGTTTAAAAACATCAAATTAGAATGTGTATTGAAGAAATGGAAGAAGGCAAGGGAGCATACAACCATGATAAGGAGGCCGAAGGTTAGAATACCAGAGTTGGTAATGTAGAGACAGAGTCCAATGGACGGAAGGAAAGAGGAGAGAAGGAAACATTAATAGAGATGGTAAGAAGCCTGGAAATAGAAGTGTTGAGCTACAAAGAAGACAATGAGAGACTAATGAGAGAGAAAATTTAGATAAATGCTCAAGTTTTGTAGAGATTAAATTAGTTGCAGAGGAAAATGAAGAAGGGATCAAACTCAAAATAAGAGGAAGAAGGAATTTTTCATGAAAGAAGAGAGGATCGTGGGAGAGCTAGTTATTTGAGAAGTGCTAGCAGAATTCATAGACACCACTCACCTCCTTACTCAAAAATAATTTTTTATGCATTGGAAGATTCCATAAGAAGTCTAGAGGTGTCTCCTATTAGGAAACAGAGAAGGAGACATGAAGTGGACAATTTGCAAGGAGAATTGAGGAAGCTTAAGCCACTATCCTTTGATGGTGAAAAATAAAGGGAAGATGATATAGAATCATGTTTGCTTGGAATCGGGAGATATTTTCAGTTTCATAACTGTTCATCAAACCTGGAATCTAGATTTCCACCTACCATTTACATGGGAAAACTGCAATGTGGTGGGATCAACTGAAGCAAGTTGAACATGTTAATGAGAATAGGATCACTTGGAAGAAATTCAAGAAGTACTTCCAGAAGGAGTACCTCTCAGATAATTTCTATGACAAGAAAATGTAGGATTTCTTTGAAATCGAGCTGGGAAGCATGACTATGGTAGAATATAAGAAGAAATTATTGGGATTGTTAAAATATGTTGGGTTTCTAAACGATGAAAAGGTAAAGATACAAAGGTTTTTGAGTGGATTTCCAGCCTTTTATAAAGGAAAGATTAGGTATGATGAGCCCAAGACCTTGACCGAGGCCATCAGGAAGGCTAAATACCTATATGAGCAAGGACATGGAAGAGAATCCATACATAAATCTTGGAAGGATAAGAGGAAGGAGAAGTCCAATCAGAGGGGGAAAGGATTCAAACCTCCCATCATTAAGAATGATCCTAATAGAAATCATCAAGATCATTATGCTAAGGGTAAATCCAAGAAAGAATACTCCTTGGGAAAAAGGGGAAGACCACCTATCCAATGTTGGGGATGCAAAGAAGATCACATGTACAAATATTTCCCACACAGAAAGAACAGAGTGAACATTGTGCATAATGTCCAAGAGGCCGCAATAGTCGAAGATATGGGAAGAATCTATGCAACCTTAGATGATCGACAAGCATATTACGAATCCAATATGATCGAGGTGGAAGATAAGATTATAAATCATCCTGTTGCTATTTTAATTGATTCAGGAGAAAGTCATTGTTACATTGATACTAAAATAGTGGATAGATTACATTTGGAGAAAAGTAATCTTGGAAAATCAAGTTGGTTCAGCTAGCCACTAGAACCAAAAGGAGAATCCATGATATGGTAAGAGTTTGTTCCATAATTATTTATGGTGTGAATACAAATGATGATTTAAATATCATACCATTGGGGTCTTATGATATTCTAATTGGAATGGATTGGCTGGACAAGCATCATGTTTTCCTAGATTGTCGTAACAAGACATTTACATGTCTTGATGGAGATGGAAAATAGAGGATTGTGAAAGGAGTTCCAAGACCCATCTCTATAAGGGGGATTTCAGCCTTACAACTGAAGAGATGTTTTAGGAAAGGATGTCAATTGTATGTAGCTCGTGCAGAAGAGCCAGAAAATACAAAGGGACCAAGCCTTGAATATTTCTCGGTACTACAAGAATTTGAAGATGTATTCCAAGAAATACCAGGGTTGCCACAAAGAAGGTGTTAGAATATAATGGATGTGTTCATTTAACCATATAGAAATATTTTCACCCAACCATAGGCCAAAGCCATCCTCGAGCACCTTAACCTTGACAGAGAATGATTCTGGAAGAAAAACCTAGTCTTAATATCCAAACAAAGGTGGTGCACCTCTCTCTAAGGATAGCGCACCAGGAAAGAATAAAAAAAGTTGATCAAAGAGTCCAACCCATAAAACCAAAAATGCATATTGCAGAACTACCGACATCAATTGATCCCAAGACTTGTGCACAAACTGGCCAATTGCAGTGTGCACAGGTGTACTTTTGCAGCTCTAAGAATGTTGGCCAAAATGAAGATTGGCCTCCTATATTTATATAGTTTATGCGAGACTACCTGGGCCAAATTCTCATTCTGGGTGCTAATTACTTAGTATATAACATTTCCTTAAGCTAACTTCTTCTCTTGGAGTCTAGTAACCTAACACATATCATTCTCTTGAGTCGAATTGTCTTCTATGGTTCTTAATCAATTATTTAGGGTTTCTTCTTGCTTCCCAAAATATTCTACTCTGGTCATGTTTACACATGGAGGTAAATACCTCCCGCAACTGCCATAATATCAACACTCCCTCCTATCTAGGTAGGTATTGAAGGAAATGGTATTGAGAACAAACATAACATTCAACTAGTAGCATCATCATAGTGTATAAACTATCTCATTATTAGATCATGAGAACCATCATCACTATCAGTGTCATATGACAACATCAACTGCATCATATTTCGAAACCATACTCCATCTGAGTAATCAAACATGATGCTGAACAATTCACTCACTCCAAGCAGGGATATAAGAGCCATTCTTTTAATCCGGGCATATGTCCTAGAAGAATAGATGTTCTGGAAAATTTTTCTTTTGGATAATCTATGTCCATCAGTACATTGATCATTCATCTAGTTGATAATCATTTTCAATACTTTTGATAGTTTACAAGGCAATTAAAACAATGTCATTCAATATAAAACAAATGTGTCTATCCATAGTAGTACACAACCACAATCCAATGGTACACTACCACACTGATCAATAGACAACTACTTGATTAGTGACATATAGTCTCAACCAGTGGAACACATCCACCATAGTAGCATACATCTATTGTCCAAAGACATACAGTTTCCATAGAAATCATATCAATTGATATCAACAAGCACAAAAAAACAATGTCATGATATAAACATAATCATCTGGGCCAATATTCGACTCACATCTGTGAGATATAGAAGAAAATCTACACTCAAAAAGTAGAACATCAGTCATGAGCTACTAGACTATTCTTCTCAATAATAGAAGAATAATTATCCTGACTTCTAGGCCTAGACCATTCACCTATCCAAGCCATTCCTTCAGCACTAAACAAAGTCACACCTAGAGAGAATGAGTCTTCCCTAGGGAATGATTGTCCCTGATTGTTGAACCTATACCATTCACCTATATGGGAAATTTCTATGGCACTAAAGAAAGTGCAACCTGGAGAGAATGAATCTGCCCTAGGGAATGACTATCTGGACCATTTCCTAAGGAAATGACTGTCCTACACCAACCTCCAAAATAGACCATTCTTCGAAACTTCTCACAACTGTGAGATTTGAAAGAATGATTGTCCATTGATGCAGACCAGTATTATTGAACACTACTAAGAGTAGCCATCAAGAAGAGAGATTGTCCTAGACCATTTCCCCACACTGGCCAAAAGGGGAATCATTGTCTATGGTACATCAACAATCCATCAAACCATTTTCATTATGAAAATGATCATTCGATCTAGACCATTTTCCAAAATGGAAAATTCTTGTCCGTCAGAAATATCAAACCACTTTTCGAACTGGAAAGGGAACTGCTTATCCTAGACTTTTTTTCGAACTGAAAAATGTTTGTCCATAAATCAATAACACATCAGTTCTCCCTCCCAACCTGGGACTCATCTCTTTCCTTTTCAATAAGGAAGTTGTCTCCATGAGATCTTGCTTGTTTCTTGAGTACACAAACTCTTTCATCTTGGACAAGGGCTTTACCAAAATATCTTCTTATCTGCTCATTTGTGGAGATATATTGGAGAACCACTTATCCTTTCTAGAACTCATCACAGAGAATGCAATGGTTGATCTTAATGCACTTCGGTATTTCTGGAACATTGGTTTTTCTCTGAATACTTCATATAGCTCTGATCATTATAATATATCATAGTTGGATTCACATCTTTTGTTTCCTGCTAGCTCATAACATCGTGCCAAGGGTCAAACTAGAACATATCCAAGTGGCACTTCTTCTATCATCATGAGAGTTTGTCATGGATTGGAAATCCATCATCCTAATCTTTTGAGTAACCATTTTGATACAATATCTCTCTTATAGAAAGTTTTCACCATGCTTATGTTGTGCATTGGAGGCTCTGCACCAAGTTGTTTGAATCTGTATAAGATATTATTCCATCTGCATATAAGACTCTCTTTCTGGTATACCTCAAAACCTTGAGGTTTCTCTACATACGCTTCTTGTTCAATTATTCTGAGAACATTCCTTACATTTATCTGATGTAAACTCTAACCCATGGATATTGTAGAAGATATAATGGCTCATGTAGAGGTATGTCTGGAACAAGATATCATCATAGTTCTCTCCCTCCATCTGGGAGAACCTTTGGTTCTAGATATCGTAATGCTTTCATTCATAAGTCTCCCATGCAGTGTTCTTCATCACAAATTTTATTTCTTCTACTTGATTGCTTCTAGAATGTTTAGATCAAGCTAGTAGTCTTGTGATTCTCGATATAATGACTGGTTGTTCTGGATTTTCTTTCTCTCTTGGAATCTTCATGTTCTTCCTCATTTTTCTCTTTGTCTCTTGGGTGCATGGAGTTTTCTATAGATTCCATGCCTTGAATATTCCAATTTCTTCCTTTCAGGATGTGGATGGACAACCAAGGATAATTTGAGACTTATTTTCGAAGAAGACTTCTTCTAAAGTCAAACTGAACACATGTTGCTTTACATGGTTTCTACCATTGATGGGAACATGGATAGATACTTCATCATCTTCAATGGATTATATTGTTTAGGATTAGCTCCCTCCTAATCCTTGCTTCATGCATGAATGCATGCTCTTCTTTTGGAATTATATAATTGTCTCCCTCCATCTAACAGAGTCCATGCTTCCATCTACATCCTTATTGCCTTCTACAAAGTTTCATAAGTCTTTTTCCAATTTTCTCTTGATTGTTTATTTATTTATGCTTTTACTTCTTCAAGTTTGATTTTGATTTCGGCTTATCTTGCAGCTATTACTTATGTTAATAGCTTCCATACAAATTTTTACCAGGGGTTGTTGATGTGCTTCATCATTTCATGTGGATTGTCTTACTTGTAGTCATCGTGATAGAAATCCTTATCTCGTTATTCTTCCATAGGTATAGTTTATCTTTGAACATATTATCTTCTAATAAATAGATATGTACAGAAACTATGTAAACATTGTATGTACAAGAATTATGAAGAATATTGTTACCTTGTCTTAGAAGAAGTATGTTTTTCTTGCTTGGCCTTCCTTGAGGGTTCCCTTCTTTGGAAACTGATGCTTCGTGCATTTCCTTCCTTTTATTTAACTCGGGACAATGATTCTTATAGTGACCATATTTTCAACAATTGAAGCATTGTATTTTTGACATGTCTTTCTCTTGATTTGGTTTCTTCCTGGAGCCAAACTTCTTTTTATTCCTAAAATTATTGAACCTTGTTGTGAAGGCTTGATCATCATATTTATTTTGGGGTTTCTCTTTTACACTAATCCTTGATTCTTCTTGTGCACAATAAGTCCAAAGTTCTTCAAATGTAGGATACTCCTTCCTTGTGTTCATGCTTGCGGCAAATGCATTCCATATCTTGGGAAGACCATTGAGTACTATATTTACCAGTTCTTTCTCTGAAATTATCTCTTCAATAGATTCTATTTGACATCTCAACTGAGATATTCTCACAAAGTATGATTTTATGTTATCATGATCATTCATTTTCATTTCACGGAGCTCATTCTTTGACTCATTATCTGTCCAATTTTTCTAACTGAGAAGAGGTTTGTTAGGGAATCATACATCTTCTTAGATGAGTCAAGATGGGAGATGTAGGGTATCAGGTAGTCTTTTTTATAGTCCACTATGATACTGATGAAATTGATGTCATTGTATTTGAACTTATCCATAACTACAACATTCTGAGGTTCCTTCTCTTTTCCTTCTTCGAACTGTGGTTCCACGATCTTTCCTTTCAGTAAGTCATAATTGCTTTGACTTGGTCAACCCTTGATTTTGACCAAAAACTCAAACTTGGCATTTTAGCTTGTTGAGAGTACCAGGAGATGCACTAGGCTAGGGCACACTAGTCTATCTAGAAATTAGGTCAATATATTCACTCAAGGTGCCTCAATGAGAGGGTTAGGGTTTTGTTGGTGCAGTAAAAAACAGGGTGCAACTGCAACTAAGTAAATCCTCCCAATCTATCTTCTAGTGGTTAGACTGTCCGAAGATAGTTTGGGCCCATAACCTATTACAATATAATGGATTTGATCATTTAATCATAGAAAATATAGCAATATTTTCACCTAACCATAGGCCGAAGCCACCCCTGAGAACCTTAACCTTGACAGAGAATAATTCCAGAAGAAAACCCTAGGCTTAATAGCCAAACAAAGGTGGTGCACCTCTCTCCAAGGATTACGCACCAAGCAAGAATAACAAAAGTTGATCAGAGAGTCCAACCCAAAAAACTGAAAATACAGATTGCAGAACTGTCAGCAGCAGCTTCTCCCAAGACTTGCGCACAAAGTGGCCAACTGCAATGTGCACAGGTGTACTTCTGTAGTTCTGAGAATGTTGGCCAAAATGAAGACTAGCATCCTATATTTATACTATTTCTTCCAGACTACCTAGGCCAACTTCTCATTATGGGTGCTAATTACTTAGTATATAACATTTCCTTTAGTTGATTTCTTCTCTTGGAGGCTAGTAACCTAATACAGATCATTCTCTTGAGCTAACTTGTCTTCTAGGGTTCTTAATCAATTATTTAGGGTTTCTTCTTGCTTCCTGAAATATTCTATTCTCATTAGGTTTACACATGGAGTTAAATACCTCCCGTAGATACCATAATATCAATAGAAGGGAGATAGATTTCTCAATTGATTTAGTGTCAGGAGCTTCCCCAGTGTCAAAAACACCTTACAGAATGAGCACCCCAGAGTTAAAAGAATTATAAATGCAGTTGGAGAAATTGTTGAAGAAAGGGTACATACGTCCAAGTGTTTCACCTTGGGGGGAACCAGTACTTTTTTTCAAAAAGAAGGAGGGAACCTTGAGACTTTGTATTGACTTTCAACAACTGAAAAAGTATATTATAAAGAAAAAGTATTCTCTACCCATAATTTATGACCTCTTTGATCAGTTAAGAGGAGAAAGGATATTTTTGAAGATTGACCTAAGGTCAGGACATCATCAGGTAAGAATCAAGGAAGAATACATTCATAAGACAACCTTTAGGACCAATTATGGGAATTATGAATTTGTAGTGGTGCAATTTGGACTGACCAATGCACCAACTGTCTTTATGTTCTTAATGAATGGAATATTCAGAAATTATTTGGATAAGTTTGTCATAGTGTTCTTGGATGACATATTTGTCTATTCTTAGTCTAAAGAGGAGCATGAAAATCACTTAATACTAGTATTGCAAGTGCTAAGAGAACATCAGTTGTATGCCAAGTTGAGTAAGTGTTCCTTTTTATCAAAATCAGATCCATTACTTGGCACACATTATTTTAGAGAAGGGCATAGCAGTAGATCTAGAGAAGATGGAAGCCATTAGAGGATGGCCAACACCCAGAAATGTGTCAGAAGTCATATCTTTTATGGGATTAGATGGTTACTACAGAAGGTTCATAATACGGTTCTGTAATATTCCTCATCCCATCACTTCCTTGCAAAAGAAGGGAACTAAATTTGAATGGACACCTAAGTGTGAAGAGAATTTTAATCTATTGAAGGAATTACTTACTAGTGCACCTATGTTAAAGATTGTTGACCCAAATGAAATTTTTGTGGTATATAGAAATGCATGTAAGGAAGGACTTGGGGGATTCCTCATGCAAAATGGACATGCCATTGGTTATGAGTCCATAAATATTAAGGAGCATGAGAGGAACTATTCCATGCATGACTTGGAGTTTGCTTCCATTTTCCATGCCTTGAGGATGTGGAGGCATTATCTCATGGTGAAGATATTTGAATTAAGGAAAGACCACATTGGCCTAAGGTATATTTTTGAACAACCAATCTTGAATGCCATGCAAACAATATGGATGGAATTTTTAAGTGAATATGAATTCGATATCGAGCATATCAAAGGAAAAGAGAATAAAGTTGTTGATGCACTTAGTATAAGAGTGCATCTCATGCATGTATTTGTTTTAGATGGTCTTGTTACAGATCAACATTACCTATAGGGAAAGGAAATCTTACAACAAGGAGATGTACAACAAAAAATAAAGGAGTATGAGATAATGGAAGATTGATTAATCATGCATAAGAATATAATATATGTTCCTAGTTCCATAGAACTGAGGAATTTGGTAATGAAGGAAATGCATGATGTTCCTTATGCTGAACATCCCAGTTATCAGAAAATGATTACAGTAGTAAGAAGCCAATTCTTTTGGCTGGGAATTAAAAGGATGTTGTTGATTACATTGCTTGATGTATGGAATTTCACAAGGTGAAATCTGAACATAGGTGTTGTGCCTCTTTTTCCACTTAGATGAGAAAAACAGAGGTGCTTACAAGCTTAGTTGGGTTTGCTAAGCAGAAAAATTGTAAGGAAAAGGGTTAGAGAAAGAAATATAAAAGAACAACTAATAATTAAAGTAATAAATAAAATAACAACTAAACTAGTGAGAATAGGGACATAAGAACAAAAAGACCAATAAGACTCATGTCACCAATGGTAAGGTTTATATCAGTGAAAAAAAAAACCAAGAAGAAAGAGGACTATGAGTCCCTTCTTCCTCCAAGGGAGGGCTCCCGGACCCCCACAAATAAGCTCTTCTTACAACTTTGAATGAATATGGTGAAAGAATTCCAAGCTAATCCACTCAAGGGGTGAGATGGATTGCCCAATGTAATGGTGCTAGTATACTCTTGATGAGAATAGATAATTACTCAAGAGAATAGTAGCAACATAACTTTGCTATTGAATTCTTTAAAAATGAAGTGCACCCATGGCCTTGTTTTATAGAACCTCTTTGAGGTATTGTGCAACCAACTTGTAGTGTGAAAAGAGGCTAATTAGGGCATTTTTAGGTCTTTGACCAGCCACCCAATCGGATCCAATCCATATTTGAGTGTCAAATCAACTTGGAAGATGAAACAGAAGTCGGTGGGAGGCTGACCAATATCATAAATGCGTCGTTCTTAGATGTGCATGGCTTTTAGTGACCATAGTCGCGCATCGGACGCATGTGCGCTTTTCCTACGTTTTTGTTTTGCGCATGTGCGCACACACCCTCTGTAGTCATAGCACACTTTAATTTTATCACTGGTTGTATAGTTTTTGACCCTTTTTGGAAATTATTTTGTGGTAATTTTGGGCCATGGGTGACCTCATAACTGTTTGACGATGTTGGATTCTTGTAACCATTTGTGGATGAAATTTAAGTGATAATATATGCCCCTTGATGGATGAGGTTAGGAGCAGACGTATAACTGAAATTCATCAATGTTTCTTCTACCGAGAGTGTCGTTGTAAGAGAGAGAGCTAGTGGGATTGTCAAGAGTTAACCATTGGAGGGAGAAGGGAACATGCAGAACCCAACCTTCCATAAGGTGTGTAAAAATAAACTGTGTACAAACGAGGCGGGCATGCCCCATTCTCATGTCATGTAACTCAAAAAAGGAATGGTGTGTTGATGTAGACAACTGCAACGCCCTCGAGGGTGGTCAAGATAAAGGTAGAAGACAATTCTGTGGAGGAACATACTCTAAACAGTAGGTAGTGACATATGTAAGAAATATCACGGATTTTGTAGGCATTGATAGCCCAGCCAAGTTTAGAGGTCTTCGAAAAATATAAGAAATAACTGCAATAGTCACAAAGTAAGACCCATTGTAACATGAGAAGGTGTTTAAGTCGAATGTTACGAGGGTCAATGACAGCAGGGAGAAATTGTGGTTCTCCCTGTGTCATCCGAGACCTCTCATTGGAAGGGTAATGAGAGTCAAGATATTGTCGCCCTTCTGGAAACTGTGTTGATGTCGACAAAAAAGGGGACGTGACTCTAAGAAGAAAAGGGCTTCGTGAAATTGACTAGGTGAGGTTAGGAACTGGAGGAGGTACATGGACAAATTCAATATGTAGGAAGACTCAAGACTTCCCTTGGTTGGGGGTATATGTGAAGTATAAGTGGTTGCAACCATTCAACTAGGTCGAGTGTCATGGGGACAAAAAGACGTAGGATAAGTTGTGCCAGAGGCTAGACAAAGTGAACAAACTCAAAGGGTAGAGGTAAGTGGCCTGTGGGATACTCGGAGTATATGGACAATGTCAACATGGGTAGATGATAAGGAGTGCCCCAACCAAGGGCAACATGGGTTGCATTTGCCAAGAAGTTCGTCACAGGTGATGACAAAAGGATATGTAAATGTTGGAAACAAAAGATTTTTACAATGTACCAAATGAATAAAGAATAAGTTGGGATGAGTGTACAAATACAGAAACGTGTGCCCCAATGAAATATGGTTGGGCCAGTTAGGGTGCAATTTTCTTGGAGAATTGGTGGAGGGTGGGGGCCCCATGGGTGGGTTTTTGTATGAGGTAGATGAAATGTAGGGAAATTTGCAGATGGGCAAACTGATTGTGGATGAAATGGAGGGTTCATGATACTGTGGAGGTGCAATCAAAATAGAACCTTGAAGAGATAATCTGGGAGTCCATTGGGAAAGCTACCAAAATGAAGAGAAGGAGTATGTGGTTGATTCACGACATGATGTAAGACTATCGAGACTCCCATCCCTAAAGGGTTGAAAAAATAGCATGAGTGTTAAAGTGCCAAAGGGTGCTATGAATGGGACAACTCATGTGGGGGAGAGTGCTACCAGGTGACAATACCTAATATGAAAATGGAGTTGTCAGTACTGTAGAGCCGGAGATGGGGATCCTAGAGGCAAATGTCAGAGCGTGTGCGTGGAGATGCAATTGAGATTCAGAGGGAATGATTACATGCTAGTGTTGATTATATACCTGAAGGGGTTGCGTTGATGTATGATGCCCAAGTACCTGCACACATGAAAAACAAATACCCAACATGAACAATATCTGAAGAGAATCGAACATACGAGAATTTATTTGATAATTTTGAACATGAGCATGCATACCTGGATGGGGTATGAAAAAATGGCACCCCAGAGGCTAAGGATAAAAACTGGCCCGAGGATGGTCTTGATGTAGATGACGGGATATTGATCCCGTGGCTGAAGATGAATCGAAAAACAGACACTCGGAGCTCTTGTAACGGTGATTGGAAGTTTGGCGGAAAGGCCTATATATAGTTGTAGGGCCCACATTGCAGCCTCATTTGTACTTGCTTCCAGAGTGACTGGAGGAGAGGTATTCAGAGGAGATTTGGAGATTCTGGGAGAATGAGGCAGCTGATCCAGTACCAGCGAGCTTCAGGTTAGTAGTCTTATCGTCCTGCATAGAAGTAGATTTTCAATTTCTGGGCAGGGTCTATATGAAGAGCCGTACAGGGGGTTTTATGGGTGTGGGTCCCCTAGTGTGCGGTCAATCCAGAAATATGCGCGCATGAGTGTGCACCTATTATCCAAATAGTCGCACATGGGTGAGCCCGTAGGGGGGACAAAAGTGTGCATGATATGCACGCCTGTTTGCTACACAGTCGGGCATGGGTGCATGACTGTGTAGTGGACAGACGCACTGTGATGCGCGCCTATGTTCGTGACAGGGGTGCATGGAGGTGCCCCTATAGGGTGGGCAGGCGCGCACGCATGCGCGCCTATGGGATGGACAGGCGTGCCTACGTACGCATCTGTGGGTTGAACAGGCACGTATATGTGCGCACCTGTGGGGTGAACAGGCGTGCATATGTGTGTGCCTATGGGTTAAACAATCGCGAATTGGGGGCAAGGCTAACGGGTGAAAAACTCATCTTTTTTAATGTTTTTTATGGTCAATATAGTTGACCTAGGACTATATTATGTGGTTGTAGGTGATCGTTTTGCACAATGTCGGTCGACTGGTGAGAGCAGGATTGGTCCCAGCTAAGGGATGTCATGGCTATTGAGGATTTGGGGGTTCATGCCACTTTAGCAGCCTGTGGGTTGCTAAAGTTCTTCGAGTGCCTGTTGATACGGGCGCAGGAGTATCTCCTGCAGTTTCTGATCTGGATGTGGAGTCTGGATCTGAATTGCTTTATGGTGCGGGGAGAGAAGATTGCCTTCACTGTAGTGGAGGACATATAATTTCTAACTGGGATCCCTTTTTGGGGAATGCCCCTACCGGTGGAATTGGTGTTACCTGTGGACGTGTCATTAGTGACCTTGCGCTAGAGGTACTGTTCGAGGGAGAACTATATGTCAAGCTCCGTCCTGAGCATTGGGGCGATGGATACTCTAGCTCATCGCCATGTAGCAACGATGATTGTGAGGGTGTATGGGTCCCTCACAACTCAGCGGATCAGTTGTGGTCAGTTGAGGGTTATGGGGAGGGCATTGGTCGGGGAGCACATTGCCTAGGGGTTGACACTGCATGCAAGGATGGTAGGGTAGCTGGACAGATGTCGGTCTATAGACTCAGGGGACTTTGCCTTTGGGTCCATCTTGGTGGCCTGGTTTTTGGAGAGGGTGCCTATGTTGCACCCTAATATTTTATTGGGTGCTCCGGGTGTGCGAGAGATGCGACTGAGGCAGTGGTCAACGATTTTGGTTTGCCACAGTGTTGGCGAGGGCAGCCATTTTTCCATGGTTGAGGCGGCACAGGTGTGACAGCAGATGCTGCAGGTTATACTGCAGTATCCATATGCTGGTGTTGACTTCTAGGGTGATCCGGACATGGTGTTACCTCCAGGGGAAGTGTTTGATCAGTGAGGTATGTTTATGAGTTTGATATGTTGATTTTTGAGATAGCATGACATGTGTATTTTGTATAGATGTTGATACTATCATTTGGGTGTTTGTATGTATAGATGTGGGACATCACGGGTGCGAGGTTGAGCTGATGAGAGGGCCAGCTCGCCAAGAGCCGGGGAGACCACCGCAGGGAGGGCCGTAGGTAGGAGAGAGACATCGGCGTGAGGACATCGAGAAGAGACTAGCTGATGATGAGAGCAGGGAGGAGATGTCGTTTTGATGACCTAGGTATTGGGCCATTGCATGCTCTTCCGGCGGAGGCCCGGGGAGATTTTGAGGATATTCGCTACCACCTGGAGGTAGTGCTACAGGGAATGCCTGAGGGCATGTGGTCACACATCCATGATGAGGGAATCCTAGAGAAGTGTGTGGGAGTTCTGCCGATGTGGCGGGCCATGGTGCGGCGAGCAGCAGTAGCAGGTGCTGCGATGATCGGATGGTTATCTCTTGGTCCAGAGGGACCAGTAGTGGGTGGGGGATCACCATCTGAGGGAGGGGTAGGAGGTGGTGCTCTAGAGGAATCTTGAGTGTTGCTCTATGTATTTTTGTATTTTGTATATAGGCTGCTAAGCCCATTTTGGTGTAGTGGCTCCAGTTTTGTACCGAGGGGCTTCACTGACCTGCGGATGTTTGTATATTTGTTTGTAAACATTTTGATAGCACTGTGGAATGATTTATATATATATATATATATATGAGTATACATTTTGGGGTCTATGTGATGTTTACATGTGTTTTTTAATGTGTTGATGATGTCTAATCTATATATGCTGTGACAGGTTCTTGACGGTTTATGTGTGTGTAGAGGTATCTTGATGTGATATATGCCAATCTAAAACAATGTTAGCTAATTTATCTGTAATTTGATTCAATTTCCTTGGAATATGTGTAAATGTAATGAAATCAAAATGTCGAGATAAAAGTCTAACTTGCAGGTATTTTGCCAATGAAAGATTGTATCTCTTTGATATTCCTTGGGTGTTCTAGTTTCTGAATGGTTTCTATTCTGCTGGGATCTATATTAATTATATCCTTAGAGATTATGTGTCCCAACAATTTACCTTCCTCTAATCCTAAAAGGATTTTCTTAGGATTTAGAGAAATCTCAAATTTTCTGCATTTCTCAAACACTCGTCTGAGATGTCATAAGTGCTCTT
The DNA here is from genome assembly GCA_009831015.1 of Picea engelmannii. NCBI lineage: Eukaryota > Viridiplantae > Streptophyta > Pinopsida > Pinales > Pinaceae > Picea > Picea engelmannii. The sequence continues at coordinate 63,029 of ML784381.1, read as the reverse complement.
CATCGAACTGGGAATAAATAGTTACGTCATCCAGATAAATGACAATAAATATGCCAAGTTCTTCCACAAAAGTGATGTCCATCACTCTTTGGAAAGTGGCCCCAACATTCATCAAACCGAAAGGCATTTTCACATACATGAAGTTACCCCAAGGTGTTGTGAAAGTTGTTTTCTCTTGATCATCTGGGTGAACGAGAACCTAGTTATAGCTTGAGAAACCATCCAGTAAGGAGATTCAGCTAGATCCAACTACCTTTTGTAATATGTGGTGCATTTTTGGTAGTGGGTATTTGTCCTTTAGGGAAACCTTGTTCAGGTTTCGGAAATCAATGCAAAGCCTGATTTCCCCAATTTTCTTTGGGGCTGGGAACAGATTTGAAACCCATTGGGAAAATCGTAAGGGAACTATGATTTTAGCATCATACATATTTTTGATTTCTTTTTCTATTAGGGGAAGTAACTTGGGATTGATTCTCCTAAGTTTCTTTCCGAAAGGTTTTTGATCTTCTTTTATCGAGATCCTATGTTGTATGATGCTTGTGTCATAAGATTTTAAGTCTTCATAACCCCAGGCAAACACATCCACATATTCCTTGAAAAGTTCAATGTATTTGAGTTTCTGCTCAGTGGGTAAATATTTGGAAAGTTTTACCATCTTGGGTTTCTCTTATGTACCTATGTTACAGTCTTCAACCTCTTTACCACTAGCTTCAATTTTAGTTTTTTTAGCTACATCATTAAAATCAAATAAGTCTTCTAACAGAACTAAACCCCTAGGTAAAACATTACTCTTTAAATGAAAAACATCAGAATCTATCTCATCTTCACCTGATTCTTCTGAATCTATTTTATTTATACTATTATTTCCAAAAACAGATTTATTTACATTTTTATCATCGTTTTCTAAGTCTATGTTTGTACACTCGAAATCATTTTTACATTGTACAAAATCTTCAATTTGGTCATCATTCCCAAATACCTGCCATTATTTGATGTTGTCTAGGACATTCAGTCTGCACTTAACCTCCACCGTGTATGGGCGAGTGGAACGAAAAGGTACCTTGCATGTAGTTGCTGACGTAGCTAAACCATCTGCTAAAATGTTATGTCCCCTGGGCATCACCTGCAAATCAATTTCTATGAAACATTGAAGGGAATCCAAAACAACATTCCTATAAGCTCTAAGCCTGGGATGTTTTGTTGCATACTCACCTTTAATTTGTTTGATAATTAATTCATAATCGCCTCTTACCATGATTTGTTTGGCACCAACCTTCTTTAGTAGTTTCAGACTGAGAATCAAAGCTTCGTACTCGGCTATGTTGTTAGTGCATTGAAAATTCAGTTTGTAAGAATGGTTCTCCGAATACCTGGATTTGGGATTATGCAACCAAACTCCTGTTCTAGCTCCATCGAAGTCCATGCTCCAGAAATCTGTTGGCAATTCTTCACTTATTATGATTTCCTTCCCTTTTTCCTCAGTGATTTCTTGGCCTTCTTTCGGGTCAAATGTATCTTCATCCAGCTGAGCGATTTGTTCTTCCATATCACCGTCATTATACGGGATGAAGGAATCTAGATCGGAGTGTGCAGAGTACAGAGGATAGTTGTGTGGCTTTTCTTGGCTGCTGACCATATATTTCATCAACGTCTCTTTGTACAATATTCTCTATTGTTTTAATACTGCGATGGTGGCATATGACATATCAAACTACAACGTTCCTTTCAACTTTCCCCCCCAAGACCTAGATAGCAACATACCATATTTCGGGGGAATGTTTGTGACCACAACATCCATAACCATGCTTTTTGCTGGAATTTGAACTAGGGTGATGCATAAGTCTTTGATTAACCCGATACATCTGATTTTACTGGAGTCAAAAGAGTGCAAATCCTTGTAGGGCCTAGTGACCTCGAGTCCCAGTTTTTTAATCACTGCTTTAGGAATCAGGTTGTGGGAAGCACTCGAATCTAACATAGCATTGTGCAGAATTAGGTCATGGATATTCAGGGTGATGTAAAAAGGAGCGACAACACCAATGTCAGTCTGACCATCAACTTTAGGGCCAAACAAAAGTTCAGGTTGATCATCGATAAGATTTACCGTGTCCGAACGATTCGTGGATCCGATGGTTAAGGCATTTGTGCCTATATCAGGCTCAATTCTCAGCGCTTTGATCACCTGCAATCGGTAAGCATTCTTACTCATCAAATCGGAAATGGGAATAGAAATATTCACTTTGGCTAATTCCCCTTCAAGGCTGAAAGGAGTAGGTGCTCTTCTTTGGCTCAACAATTCTGGTCTGTCCACAATAGTTTTCTGGGCATAAGTACTTGGTGGATTGGTTGATGAAACCTCAATCTGTGTTGATCTTTGTAAAATGGTAGGGTTTCCTTTTGCTGGAGTTTCAACATTACCTTTCTCAGGGATCTTCTTGGTAGAAGGCTCAGAGGTTTTCTTGGTTTCAACTATTTTCTTCATTTCGGTTACTTTTTCTGGGAAATTTTCATCTGTCTTTTTGCTTCACAGATTGTACTACCTGTGTACCTCAAAAATGGCATTTTCAAATACCTGTTGATCTGTCTCCTTGACTTTGTCACTTGAATCTGTTTGAGAAAGAAGAAAAAGTTCATTCTCTTCCTGAGTAAGGAATATGGCTTCGTTGTTGTGAATTCCCATGAGGTTTATATGCATGTCATCTAATTCTTCAATTGTCTCTTCACCTTCATCGGCATAATTTTCCTGTAGGGGTGGTATGATCTGTTGATCAGGACCTCTCTGCTCTCTTTGATCCCTAGGATCTCTCTACCTGATCTGAGGAGGATTTCTTCTGAAGTTGGGATTCTGAATTTGTGGAGCTGGTGGGTTTTCTCTAGGAGGATTTCTTTCGGATATAGTAAGTCTCTTCATCATCCTTTCCATTGCTCTAGCTAAGGAATCCAATTTGGCGTCAAAAGAGGATGTGGAAGGTTCCTCTTTAATTGTGACTCTCCTCTCCGTCCTCTGCCATGCCCTTCTAGCTAATAGGTTGGCCTCCACACTTATTGCACTTTTCTGCATGTCCTCCAGAGTGGTAAAGTTTCTTTCCCTTAATTGATATGACATATCAGCGTTGAAATCGTAAGGGAAATTTATCAACGCCAAACCTTGTGGAGGTTTAATATCGAATGGAATTACATTTTATAGATTGTTGAAGTGGGTGCAGTAGTCCTGTACTGTCTCTCCTTGATTCCTTCTGATGTTTTCGTATTCTGACAAGATCTGGAGAGGATTTTTCTTTACCTCCCATCTGTCCAGAAAACTTCTTTGAAATGCTGCAAGGTCGACAACTGATGCAACATGTAAGCCTTTGTACCATTTCTTAATGTCCCCAATCAGACTCTATGTAAATAGTATCATTTGAACATCAGCTTCATCCACTTCCTGCAAGTCAAAATAGTCATTCATTTTATCAATGTGTTGTTGTGCATTCAAGGGCCCAGTACCATTGAACTGTGGAAGTATTGTTTGATAGTCTTGGGGCATAGCGTGTAAAGGTGTGTCCAACACTAAGGGAGCATATATGGCTGCCATGATAGGTGGAGGAGGTGGGACAACAACTTGGATGATAGGTGGAGTGGTGACAGAAGATGAGGAGGATGAAGGACTAGTAGGCACAAAGTGAGCTGGTTGAGGTTTTACAGAGGCTGTAGCGATAGATATGGAAGAAAGTTTGACTGACTACTGGAAGTGGGCTTGGTCTACAGCTTGATCAAGATTTGCTACCAAAATTTCTAGCTTGTTGGATTCTCCAAGGAATCTTTTATCAAGGTCTGCCCTAGGAGATAGTAATTCAGGGGTCTGGGGTTGTAGGATGGTTGGATCTAAAACGGTTTCAGTCACAAAGCTATCAGATTTCATTCTAAATAGGATTTGTTAAAAAATGGTGTCAAGGTCGAGATCCTGAAGGGAAACAAGTTCCTTTGGAAGAGAAGGGGACTTGTGAAGGGGACTATGACTCCATGGACCTTTTGCAATGGTCTTCTTTCTGAGTAACTGTTCTAGATTATCAGTTGCTACTGCGGGTTCTGGGTCTGGGTGGGATAGAGTATAAGCTCTCTTAGGAGCCAGATTTTTTAATTTTATATATTTTTATTTTTATGAATCCGAGATTAATATGTACAAGATTTTAACAACCTTTGAACATTATTTCTTTCTCATATTTATAATTAGTTCAGAAACAATGTTTTCTTCTAGGGAAATGAAACCGTGGGGTTGAAAGTTTGTTCAGTTCCCCAGTGGAGTCACCACTATGTTAATGCTCTGTAAATTCCTAGAGGTTGTCAGAGTAGAAGAAATTTACCAGAGGTAACTTTATCCAACCACTTCGAAACTGGAATCTAGCCCTACCAGCTTCAGAGAGGGATCTCTTTGTATGATTTAGATATGTTTTAACTTTGAGTTATTAGGCTAGTTAAATAAAATAATATTGAATTGTTTGTTTTTATTTTTGTTAAGTTGGTTGAAAAGGTTTTTACACCTCCATTGGGCTACGGGGTCTGTATTATAAAGACAGAGATCTAAACAGAAATTAAAAGATTCTTTTCAAAAGGAAAGATAATGCATTCATTGGATTCTTTAGCAGTAAAGTGATGGATAGTAGAAAATATGAGAATATCTATTAAAGTAAAGAAGCATTTAATAATTTCTTCATTGTAATATCAGAAAGATAAACATTAAGATCTTTCAAATTCGGAAACAGGGTATACAAAGATAAATCTTGCAACATGCGCTACTTTTAAAAGATTAGATTAGAAAACAATATGGAAACTAAGCGAGAGAAACATTTAACACAGAAAATTAAACATCACCAATGAATAACACACATGAATCTTATGAAACATCCCTTTGTATTACTGGAATATCTCTTGATAAACAATTACAATCTTTATGGATTACAGGGCGTAAAGATCAACTCTCGGTACTTCCATGTTTGAAGTATTTATAATCAAAAATTACATACGATCCTATCATTAAAGATCAGGATGTGGCAATTCTAAATTTAGCTAACTAACTCAACAAGATACGAAAATTCAAGAATTGTTTGATGATGTGTTGAAATATTCATGCTAATTTTTGGGGTAAACCATTGGTGAGTCCTCTGCACAACTTCATCTGATTGGATTACTGATTGGGCTTGGACACCTCAACTCTTACTCGATCAGATTTCATAGCTCTTCCCATCGAAGGTGACTAGGAATGATGACTTTGAGTAGTCTTCGTTATATTTCATCCATCTTTGTATACTTGGCAAAAGTTGGCTTGACGATGAAAATATACTGGATCTTGTGTTGTATGCTGATGTTTGACTGCAAAGCTTCTAAGAATGCCTTGTCCGTTATACTGCCTTGTAGTCTCTAGAATTTTGAGCTATCTTTGGCCACTGTGGATAACTTCTTTTTATAATTAGAGAGTGTCATTAACTTGTCATTTATGACCCTTAAGCCAGGGAGGCCTTTCTTCTGCAGAGCTTCAATTTTGCTGAAAAATCTTTGCACTCCTGTGTCCATAATCTGGACCTTTTCCTCCAGCTGTAGCATTAGTCCTCTTTTGGTCAGAACCCTCTTGACCTCGAGGATGGTTTCTGTCCTATATTCAATCTTCAACTCCTCTAACTCTTCTCTATTTTTTGAATTCAGAAATTTAATGATCTCAGTGGCTTCTATGGGCATCTCTCCCAATTCTCCTCTTATTCTCTCAATAGCCTGCTTGCTTCTTTGCACCAGTTCATTTTGCTCGAACATGATTTGTACCATAGGCCATATTTAATTTATGGATTTGGAGATATCCATCCAGACACTTTCCTTGGCCTCAACAAGTGTTTTTCCTGCCACTATTTTCTTTTAAAGTTGTTTCAATTCCTGTTTGAGCTTGTCTGATGTTTGTTTCTCCATGGAGTAACTGGTTTGGTAAGAAAACTTGAGTTCCTGAAGGTTCTCAACCTCCTTTTTAAGTCTGCCAATCTTTGTCTCTTGCAAACTCATCTCCTCCATGGATTTTTCCAATTCTACTGTCTTGTCCAGAGCTGTTAGTTGAGTTGCTGAGGGAATTTCTGCTGAGGGGATTCCCACTGCAGATGTTGTTCTTACTCCTATGAGTAGAGCTGCGCTTAATGGAATGACTTCCATAGGCTTTGATTGTTCCTTATATTTCACTAACCTTTCCATTTCTACTTCCATCTCTTTCAACTGAGCATTATGCTCCATGATCAACTTGAGCATCTCATCCTTTCCCCCTTCTATCTCAGCTATCTCCTTTGCCTGTGCATCTTCCATTGGTGGTAGTTTCAACTATTTCCTCAAAGATGCTATATCGTCATTTTTTATTTTTTAACATCTCCTCAACTGCTTTCACATTCAATGGGTCATACCCAATCTTGAGGACAAATTCTTCCAATGTCTTAATTCTGTTATCCTTTGCAAAGGATGATATCTTTTCTAATTTCAGCTGTGTCTAAACATTTCTCACAGATACCTATAATTTTGCAGCCATAGTAGAAGCATTTTCCAACGTGGAGAAAACCATTTCTCTAGTTTTCCTATGAAAATCCATCTGATCAACGAGATGCACATCTCTAGTATGAAACTCAAATGTTTCTCTTTTGTAATCATTGATTGCTTTCGGGTCCAGCACCTGTGCCTGCAGAAAATCCATGTGCATTCTACCCTTCTCTGTATCGAATGCAGACAACAGTTTGTGTTGTGTCATTGGTGTCTGTTTCCAAAACTGAGCATAAGCATTGTTGGTGAGCATTTGAATTTATTTTTTTCATCAGGTCATACTTCTCAAAAACACTCAACTTTGGTCCTAGTTTACTCGGCTGGTCAACTAGTGGAGTATCTGTAGGCTTCTTGGATGAAACTGTAGACATGATTTGTTTGCTGCTTGTGCTAAGAAGTGACCGATCATCTTTCATAGTTGTAGTGGATTGGATTTACTTTTCACCAGCCGTGTCAGATGTATGACTGGATTTCGGCCTTTTGGTGTGTAATTGGAAATCTTCAATCGAGACTTCGGTGACAGAAGGTGAAGTATCCTTCCTAGATCTTTTCTCTTTGGGAACCTGTGGTGTAGTTGTCTATGAGATGGTGACTGAAGGGTCTTGTTGTTCTATCTCTACTAGAGTGTTCATCTCCCATTCTGTTTGATTTGCGGACTTCTCTATCTCAGGCTTGGGTGTATGAACATATGGAACATTTTTATTTTTAACCCTCATCTCAGAAATTATCTTGCACGGATCGTAGTGCCATATGAAACTAACATGAAACTTCATTTCTTTCAACAGGCTGTCTTCTTCCTCCCAGACGCCTCAACTATTACAGATGAAGACCCTATTTTCCCTTTAATTCTAAGTTGATGTTTCTTTTTCAGAGACACAAAATGTATGTCATCGTAGTTAATCATTTTCCTTATGTACTCCAGGGAAAATATCCTCATGGGTAGATACTTGGGTAGTTTGTATGGAGCTAACGTGCATCCATATGCTCTGATCTCGGTGTGGTTTTGGTAAAGATACCAATCTCTAGTTTTTGCAAGGTTTGAGAGGTGTAAGATCCTCTGAATCTTCTCCTTTATTCTTGGTTTAGGTCTGCCACTAAGCATGCTCACCACTAGGTGGTAAAACTGCTCGATAAACTGTTTTAAACCGAACTCTGTGGAATTTTGTCTGATTAGCGAAGTCCAATCTGTTACCGCCTGTGACCTCCCATCTTTTTCCATTTTCTGCATTGAAAAGGAGAACCTATCTTCTTGAAAGAAAGTGAACATGTAGGCCAGTATTGAGGAATATTGGAACATGCCCTCTGTGGTGAAATTTGAAAACTTCTCGTGAATATTGTCCGCCAAGAAAGTGTTGTAGTCGAAATGAGTGGTAGGTTTTTCTTCTGTGGAGAAAATGGACAGAAAACCCAATATGGGTTCATCCACCCATTGGTCTGAAAAATAACCGAGCAGAGAATAGAGCGATGAAATGACATGGTTTCCCTTCTCCGAGAACAGGGAGGAAGGATACGAGGGATTTGTCTTGGGGAGATGAGCATCTTGTGGGAGGAAAAGATCGAAAATCTGGGCTCTCTAAGGGAAAGATAATTTTTGGTACAACTCTGTTATGACTTCAAGATTAAAAGGGAAGGAAGATTCAGTTCTGGGTATCTGCATCATCTGATCAATGGCCTATGGTGTGATGAAGAATAGAGTTTCTCCTAATGAAGATACTATGGCTCTTTGGTCGGGGAGGTAATGAGCCTGGCATTTGAGGGAAAATTCAGGGAAATGGTGAACTTGGGGGAAATGATACAGAGGAAGGTTGGATGCCCAGAGCCCAATTTCATCGCTCTGATCTAAAAACGTGTCTTTGAGCCATGAAGTCAAATTCGCACCTGGTGTCTACGATTAAGTGATCTTTGTCGGACAAATGGATCCTATCGAGGCCAACAAGAGGCGGGAGTAAAGGATTTTCCAAGGCTTCTGCTTTCTTGGATTTTGGCACCATCACTGTGAAAATACATGCAATTCAAACAAAACGTTAGTGGGGATGTGATCCGGATTATTTTCGGCACGAAATGAGATCGAAGATATAATAAAGAAATGCAAAGAGATATCACAGATGTTCAATAATATAATAGAAATGTATCAGAGATGCAACCATAAACAGAGATACACAGTAATACATGATTTCTATTAATGAAATAAATGTATAGAGACTGTAAAAATATAGATTGAAAGACTCGCTAGAATGGTGGCAGCTTATCACTAAGAAGCGATGTGAAGGATACTTGCATTTGTAAGAATATGATTACAATGAGGCTCTGGAGGCATTTTTACAATAAACAAGAATGCCAAAAGTCCTAGACATCCAAAAATCTAACTCTAGGAGATGAAGCGCTAAAAGTCATGTGGGCCCCATTTGAGTAAGTGAGTACATCAACTTCCCGGGGTCGTAACTTTTGAATACGATCTCCGTTTTAGGCGTGTGATAACTCGTTGGAAAGGTATCGTCGAGGAGATTCATTTTCGGGGCTCAATCATGCCTTTGGATATCATTGAGAACCTTGATCTTGAAAAAACTTCGTTTGGGCCCTCAAAATGGCCCTAGAAGTTAAAACCTGCTAAAAATAGTTAATTGCCAAAATTGCCAAAAAGTTGTTTTGAGCCAGTTGGAAAAGGTGGGTGGCCACCGATATCCACCTAGATCAATCCTCCCTCTTTAGGAAGCAATGGTATCCATTGCATTGAGTTCCTAGGGGAGAAGGAAAAGCGTTTGTTGAATCTGCATCTTGGTGAGCTGCTTGTCTTGATGGAGATGTCGCATTGCTCTGTTTGTGGAAGTATGTCATGAACCTTTTGAGGTTAAGGCTGTTCAACAAGTCGGCCTACATGAGAGGACGATGTTTAGAAGGAATCTTCGCACTTTGTTGCAACCTTGTCGACTTGCTTATGTTTGATAGAAGGTGCTTGGGGTGAGGTTGTAGTGGTTGTAGTGTCCTTCTGTTTTTCTTTTGAACAGATTGTGAAGAACCTAAATTTTGCAGTATGATATACTACCTTGCGACACTTTTTAGGTGGAACAGTAGTCAGAACTACCTCTGATATTCTGTAGAGATGACCCTCCAGAGAAACAATGACACTGCGTGGTCAAGACTCATAAATAGCATGGTGCTTCCACATATATGGTTGGCCCAAAAAAACATCACAGACATCTAGTGGGGAAACATCACATAATACCTCATCCTTGAAGGGTTGGATGCCGTATGACAATCGACACTATTGGTTGACAGAGAGATCTCGTCCTTGTCGAAGCCACCCGATGTTGTATGGTTGCAGGTGTGGTGTTGTCGACAATCCCAACTGTTTGACGACCTCTGATGAGATGAGGTTTTTCTGGCTTCCACTATCAACAATAAAATGCAGCGGGGTCACCTTCACCCACATATGTGAATGAAAAAGGTGCTTCCCCTCTTCAATATCTATTGGTTCTTCTAGTTGAATTGCTGCGGTCATGACAATAACAGTGGAGTCTACATCAATTATTTGTCCTTTACCAGTATTTTCATAATCAGATTCTGAAACAGGGTTCAGATCCTTGTCTTTGATCTCAGCCACAAATGACTGTTTTGAATGACATTCATCGGTGTTGTGCCAGGGGCTTTTGTGGAAATCACACCATTTTTCAGTGTCCTTCTTTGTCTTCTCGTGACCCTTCTTTTCCTGTGTCTTGGACTGGTTTTCGGGGAACTATTTGTTAGGGCCATCTTTGTCATGCTTTGGTTGTTGTGTATTTGCAGACCCAAACTCCCGTTTGTTCTGGTGCTTAAATTTCTTCTCAATTTTAACAGCATATCGATAAGCAGCACCAAGTGATGAGATGTTTAGAAAATCCATTTCAGTGTGGATGTATCTATGTAGAGCCCCACGGTATTTCAAAACCAAATGTCACTCGGAGTCTTTGTTACCCAGCTTGGTGCACAAGTTATGGAAGGTATTAGTGAACTCCATAACTGCTTGGCCCCTCTCTTGCCACAGTGTGGTCCATCTCATGTATTGGTCCTCATAGTTGCCAACAGGGTAATATTGTTCCTTTACCACATCCAAAAAAAAATCCCAAGTGGGATCGGCCCCATATATTCCAAATTTCTCTGTGGAACTTTGCTCCCAGTAAGTTTCCCACCAATGTTTGACATGAGGGAGAGCTTTGAGGAGTTTGAAGGTGATCTTTCCTTTGTCGGAAAAATTGTGAACAGAGAAATAACCTTCTAGCAGAGTTAACCATTTTTCTAGGGCTTCTGCATCTATCTGTCCTTCAAATACAGGAATATCAAAGTTAACTTGTACCTTGAAAGGCGATGTGCCTCCAAAGTGACCGCTTGATGACGATGTGCCTGATGCTATCGGTAGGAATTGAAGGATGTGGGAAAAATTCTCCATCATTTCGTCCCTCCGTCGCGTGAGAGCTTGCTCAAGCAACAGATTGATAGGATTGTTTGCTTCGTCGTTTTTCTTTTCTTCCACCATTGAGGGTTTCTTGGGTGTGCGAGAGCAATTGTCTTCAAGAGAGACAAGCTCAAGACCCAACTTTCTATACTCAGACCTCGTCGGGGACATGCACTGAAAAATGATCAAGAGAAGCCTGCTCTAATACCACTGATCCAAATTATTTTTGGCACGAAATGAGATCAGAGATATAATAAAGAAATGCACAGAGATATCGCAGATGTTCAATAATATAACATAAATGTATTAGAGATGCAACCATAAACACAGATATACATTAATACACGATTTCTATTAATGAACGAAATGTACAGAGACTGTAAAAATACAGAGTGAAAGACTCGCTAGAATGGTGGCAACTTGTCTTTGAGAAGAGATGTGACAGCTACTTGCATTCGCAAGAAGATGATTACAATGAGGCTCTGGAGGCCCTTTTACAATAAACAGAAATGCCAAAAGTCCTACACATCAAAAAATCTAACCCTAGGAGATGACGCGCCAAAAGTCATGTGGGCCCTGTTTGAGTAAGTGAGTACATCAACTTCCCGGGGTCGTAACTTTTGCATACGATCTTCATTTTAGGCGTGTGATAGATAGTTGGAAAGGTATAGTTGAGGAGATTCATTTTGGGGGTTCAATCATTCCTTCAGCTATAACTGAAAACCTCTATATCGAAAAACCTTCATTTGGGCCCTCAAAATGGCCTCGGAAGTTAAAACCTGCTAAAAATAGTAAATTGCCAAAATTGCCAAAAAAGTTGTTTTGAGCCAGTTGGAAAAGGTGGGTGGCCATCGATATCCACCTCGATCAATCCTCCCTGCTTAAGAAGAAATGGTCTCCATTGCATTGAGTTCCCAGGGGAGAAAGAAAATCATTTGTTGAATCTGCATCTTGGTGAGCTGCTTATCTTGCTGGAGACGTCGCGCTACTTAGTTTGTAGAAGTCTGTCACGAACCTTTTGATATTGAGGTTGGTCAACAAGTCGGGCTACATGAGAGGACGATGTGTAGAAGGAATCTTTGCACTTTGTTGCAACCTTGTTGACTTGCTTCTGTTTGATAGAAGGTGCTTGGGGCGAGGCTGTAGTGGTTGCAGTGTCCTTTTTTTCTCCTCTTGATCAGATTGTGAAGAAGCTAAATTTTACAGTATGAGATACTACCTTGCAGAACTTTTTAGGTGGAGCAGTAGTTGGAACTACCTCTGGTATTCTGTAGAGATGACCCCCGAGAGAAACAATGACACTGCGGGGTCGAGACTCATAAACAACATGGCGCTTCCACATATATGGTTGGCCCAAGAGAACATCACAGACATACAGTGGGTCAACATCACATAATACCTCATCCTTGAAAGGTTGGATGTCGTATGACAATTGACACCGTTGGTTGACACGAAGATCTCGTCCTTGTTGAAGCCACCCGATGTTGTATGGCTGCGGGTGTGGTGTTGTCGACAATCCCAACTATTTGACGACCTCTGCTGAGATGAGGTTTTTCTGGCTTCCACTATCAACAATAAAATGCAGCAGAGTCCCCTTCAGCCACATCTGTGAATGAAAAAGGTGCTCCCCCTCTTCAGGATCTGTTGGTTCTTTTGGTTGAATTGTTGCGGTCATGACAATAGCAGTGGGGTCTGCGTCAATGATCTGTCCTTTACTAGTATTTTCATAATCATATTCTGAATCAGGGTTCGGCTCCTTGTCTTTGATCTCGACCACCAATGACTGTTTTGAATGACATTCATTGGTGTTGTGCCAGGGTATTTTGTGGAAATCAAACCATTTTCCAGTGTCCTTATTTGTCTTCCTGTGACCCTTATTTTCTTGTGTCTTGGATTGGTTTTCAGGGAACTGTTTGTTAGGGCTCTCTTTGTCATGCTTTGGTTGTTGCGGATTTGTAGACCCAAACTCCCATTTGTTCTAGTTCTTAAATTTCTGCTCAATTTTAACAACATATCAATAATATGCACTGAGTGATGAGATGTCAAGAAAATCCATTTCAGTCTGGATGTATCTGTGTAGAGCCCCATGGTATTTCAGAACCAAATGTCGCTCGGATTCTTTGATACCCAGCTTGGTGTGAAAGGTATGGAAGGTATTGGTGAAATCCAGAACTGCTTGGCCCCTCTCTTGCCGCAGTGTGGTCCATCTCATGTACTGGTCCTCATAGTTGCCAACAGGGTAATATTGTTCCTTTACCGCATCCACAAAAAAATCCCAAGTGGGATCGACCCCATATATTCCAGACTCCTCT
>ML784381.1:37313-49698 GCA_009831015.1 Picea engelmannii | reverse complement strand
AGGAATATCAAAGTTAACCTATACCTTGAAAGGTGAGGTGCCTCCAAAGTGACCGCTTGATGAAGATGTGCCTGATGCTATTAGTAGGCGTTGAAGGATGTGGGAAAAATTCTCCATCATTTCGTCCCTCTATCGCGTGAGAGCTTGCTCAAGCAACAGATTGATAGGATCGTCTGCTCCATCTTTTTTCTTTTCTTCTTCCATTGAGGGTTTCTTGGGTGTGTGAGAGTAATTGTCTTCAAGAGAGAAAATCTAGAGACCCAACTTGCTATACTCGGACATCATCGGGGCCATGCACTGAAAAATGATCAAGATGAGCCTGTTCTGATACACTGATTCATATTATTTTCGGCACGAAATGAGATCGGAGATATAATAAATAAATGCACAGAGATATCGCAGATGTTCAATAATATAACATAAATGTATTAGAGATGCAACCATAAACACAAATATACAGTAATACATGATTTCTATTAATGAAAGAAATGTACAAAGACTGTAAAAATACAGAGTGAAAGACTCGCTAGAATGGTGGCAGCTTATCTATGAGAAGAGATGTGATGGCTACTCGCATTCGCAATAAGATGATTAAAATGAGGCTCTAGAGGTATTTTTACACTAAATAGGAATGCCAAAAGTCCTAGACATCCAAAAATCTATCCCTAGGAGATGAAGTGCCAAAAGTCATGTGGGCCCCGTTTGAGTAAGTGAGTACATCAACTTCTCGGGGTTGTAACTTTTGCATACGATCTCTGTTTTAGGTGTGTGATAGCTCGTTGGAAAGGTATTGTCAAGGATATTAATTGTGGGGGATCAATCATGCCTTCGGATATCATTGAGAACCTTGATATTGAAAAACCTTCATTTGGGCCCTCAAAATGGTCCCGTAAGTTAAAACCTGCTAAAAATAGTAAATTGCCAAAATTGCGAGAAAGTTGTTTTGAGCCAGTTGGAAAAGGTGGGTGGCCATTGATATCCACCTGGATCAGGATGAATGTGGATTTGGATGGCTGACTAAAATGGATATAAGATAGGGATAAAATCTCTGGTGGGAGGACAAAGTAAGCAATGGGAGAATGAAGGAAAATAGTAGTTTTGAGCAAACGGATACCTGTTGGGCGCACGGGACAGATCCATAGGCTAACAGATAAGTTAGCCTATAATAAATGGCCAACGAGTCTTTTGGAGTGTGAGATGGCAGGTAAAAATGAATGACGAATACGACCAGGTGACGTGGAGGGTGTTGATTGGGAACTGACCATGATGAAGGGAATTGTAATGGGTGAACAGGGGGAATGGACTGACACAGTAATGAGACGTGACCCTTAGGGGAAAATAATGGAAAATTATGTCATGGGGAGACGGGAGGTATGTCAGAAAATGGTAAGTGGTAAGTGGAAAGAGTCTGAAGAAATGGATTCCTACCATGTTAGAAAAGGGGGCCCGCCAAAAAAAACATCCCATTTCGAACCCCCTCCCCCATCGTTAAAAATAGACCCGTCAGGGGGGTCCGAAAAATACCATCAGTTGTCCATTGGCGCGCCTGTCGCTAGACCGTAGATCTTCGCACAATGTTTAACTAGCATTACAGACGCCCCCCCCCCCCATCATTAAAAGTAAAATGGTCAGTGGGGTCTGGAATTCAATATCCACCATGGATCTAGGCACCAACATCTCAACCATTCAGATGTATGCCTTTGTTATCCATGATTCTGGACCCCCCCCTGTCGTTAAAGGTAGAACGATCGGGGGGGTCCTGAAAATCTTGTCAACAATACATCTGATCACCAACACCTTAGCCATTCATCTGTGCACCGTCTTTAATCTGTGAGCACAAACTCATATTTGGTCCGAAAACTTAGGATAAGCACTTCATGTGGGTTTTCCTGGGCTTTCCCTAGTTTTATCACCATGGGGGTTAGACATCCAACTTTTAAACATCAAAGATATGATTCAACATCGATCATCATGCCTTGTTTTATTGAGATAAGGAAAACTAACCTATGCTCTAACCTTTTTACCTATGGCATTTAGCCCAGATTAAACAATTGGACTAAGAAATTACTCTATCCTAGGGTTATTTGACAAAGATTAGGTAGTTTGGTTAAATTTATTCACTAGCTAACCTAATTTGCTTGGCTAAGATTAAACAGTTTAGCCAAGCTTATTCACTAATCCTATCAACATCAATTTAAAAGGACTTGGCAATGTTTAAACAGTATGAACCAAGTCATTGTTATTGCATGGGGCTCTATTCAATTTCTTGTATGCCCTCTTTTTTTCTTTTTCTTTCTTTTCTTTTTCTTTTTTCTCAAATTATTTGCAGAATGAAAAATTATTTGGCAACCAAAGCAATAAAGGGATAAAAATTTTAGTCACCAGTTGATCCTATACATTATAGGGTTACAAAAATTAATATCATGGAAATCATAAGACATAGCCTGTTGAAACATGGCACCGAAGTTCTTTAAACCGAAGGGTAATTTCCGGTAGGAAAAAGTGCCCCAAGGACAAATAAAAGTGGTTTTGTGTTGATCCACGAGTAAGATGTTGATCTAACTATATCTGGAGAAACTGTTGATCAAATAGAATATTTCACTTCTGGCGCAATCATCGACGAGTTGGTCAACGAAGGGGGTAGGAGAGTTGTCCTTAGGACATGCTCTGTTGACATCCCTATAATCAACATAGACACAGATCGTACCTTGTTTCTTGTTAACTGGAACTAGATTGTATACCCAATCAATTAAAGCCACGAGATAAATAAATATAGCTTTAAGAATTTTCTCGACTTCAATCTTGGTAGTGGATGCTTTACGAGGGTGGGCTTGGAAAAGTCTTTGCAGGATGGTTTTAGCACCCATGTATGTCTTGATTTCATGTAGAAAAATATCGGGGTCAATACCAGGCATATTTTCATATCTCCATGTGAAGACGTCATGAAACTCTTGAAAACGATATGTATACGTGACAACTTCATCAGTCGAACACGAAGCTTCGATGTGCACATTTTCAACAACTCCAGGTTTGATAGAGATGTCGAGGGGGATGGTGGATAAAATGTTGCTTAAGTTCCCTTCATATAACAAATCGTGTGGGGAGTCAGGAACTGAAGCAATAATGATAATGGTCGACGGGGTTGAGATCCGTTGGTAACTCTCGAGTGTGTGTGGTTCTAGGAAGAGAATGGAATGATGATGTCCATCATCCCAAGGGGTATCTTTCATCGACAGAACCAACATAATCATCTTGTCCGTGGGAAATATAACGTGGAATGGGTTAGGAGACGAATCACCGAGAGGAGTAGAAGGGTCAGTCGATTGAATGGCGTGGTAGGCAGATTCAACCTAGCTTAAAGGCATCTGCTCACCATAGTGTGAATAATCACCAGGTTCAAGTATTAGCCACAGGTCATAAGACGAATGGGTTTCGTGAACAGAGGTGGAAATCACGTTGATCGAGGAAACCAGAGGTGGTGGAACGTTGGGTGGTGGGATTGGAAATGTACCCATCAGAGTGGAATCTTTGAGTAGACCCACACCAACATTCTCATACCCAGGGGGTGTCTTAGTTATGAAAGGTACGTTGCTAGTACATGTTTTAGAGTTGAAGAAGGCTAGTTTGTCCACTATAACTACTTTTCCTTGATGCGGAAAACGTACGATCCAGAAAAGAGTAGACACGACTACACACATAGAATCGATCTATCTATGACCAAGTAGAAGGTTGTAATCAAAAGGTGCGTCAAAGACCTCAACTTCAACATTGACCATTTTTCCTTCTAACATAATAGGAAACGAAGGGAGGACACTGTAGGGCTTAAATCCAGAGCCATTAAAGGACTTGAGCGTTTTGTGTGATTCAGTTAAGGGAGGAGAGTTGATGTCTTTCCAGCAGGCAATAGATATGACACACGTCGAGTCACCCTCATTAATAACTGTTCTACAAATGTTATTGTCGGAGACAACAACTTGTATTTGAAATGCAAGTTGAGGGGGTAACCTTGGAATGTGATATTCCAAGTCAAAGATTATTAAATTTGTATCTGTAGGTTCGATTCCATAGATAGATTTCAACAGTGCCTTCCGTTGTGTAGGAAAACTCTGAAGGAATTCACAGGTTGACATCGTAGACGGTGATTGTGCCAGGTCTTTTACTATATTGTATTTTTGGGTATCACGTGCATGAGGATTGAAAGTAGACTTTCAAACCATGCCCTTGGGAGGAGGGTGAAGGACTGTGTTGGGGTTCGGTCATTCAAGATGAAGAGGACCATTGGAAGGTGGAGCCGAGGGATATTACAAAGGTGGTATGTCATCAAATTTCTCCTTGGAGGAAGGGTAATCTTTGGCACGAGTTGTAAGTGTGATGTCATTCTTCTTTGAATCACCGTTACACATAAGTACATAGGAGGTGGTGGAGGAAGGAGGTTGATCATGGATGAGCAATTGATCCTGTTGTTGAGAAGGGAAGGGTTGAGACAAGACGACAGGGGTAGGAGGTTTTGGGGTCCATTGGAGGAACTTCATGACCTCAGCACATCTCAGACAATCCTTCGTGTAGTGATCATCACCACAGATAAGGAAAGGATAACGAGGTTTGTGTTTATCCTTATCTTCATTAGGTTGTGTCTTGGTCTTATCAGATTGAGGGTTGTTATTATTATCCTCCTTATTCCCACCCTTCCCTTTTTTAGATTTATTCTTACCGGTAGGAGTCGATTGAACGATGTTCACTTTCAAAGTTTTACCAGTGGGAGGGTGGGCATCAGAGAAGTTTGAGCATTAGAAGCATGGGATTTGGGTGTGGTGTGAGAGGTCTGTGTAGACTGAGGTTGAGCATGGAAAGTACCTATCACACCATCAACAACATGAGAAGCTACTGGGGTCATTGAGGTGATCGTGGTAGAAGGACGAGGTGCATCAGGGATAAGATCATAAAGAGTACCCATTTGTGAATAAACGAGATCAAGATACTGGGCACGACTGATCGCATTTTCTTTTGTGACAACTCCACCCATAGCAATGTATTTAGATATGTCATTCATGAAGGATTTCGTGAACCATTCTGCCAATAATGGATCGGGAAGATTGAGTTTGATTAGATGACGTCTTCATCTCCACTCATGAATGTGATCAGAGATATGAGTGGATTTACTTTTCTTGAAAGAACTCAAAATCTTGGTCCTCGTTTCATAATGGATTGGCAACTAGTAGTGAGTGAGGAAAGCCATAGCTAGGGTATTGAAATCGGTGAAGAAGCCTCATGGTAATTCTATATACCACTTCGTGACTGAACCCATGAGAGTTCACTAAAAAAGATGTAATCGAATGGAGTTATCCATCAAAGAATTGGATGAACACCAAAGGTGGAAAGTCATTACATGATTGTTCTGGTCCTCTCCCGATTTAATATCGAACTTAGGAATGTCGGATGGTATTTTGGTCGGTATTACGGGCCACTAAGGAGAGTGACGGATAGGGTCATTTAAAATTATAGACAGATCAGGGAGGTCCAGGGTGGCTAAGAAGGGTAATTGTCTATTCACATGGGGGTACTGGTGACTTTGGGGAGGAAGTCTCGTAGGTATACCAGTAGGATCATAAGCAGTTTTCATATAATGCGAAGATTTGGGTAGATTCGATTGTTGGTGTGGAGGCATGTAACCCATAGGGTTGTACTGGTTAGGGTTGTTCCCTTGAACATGGACATTGGGTTGAACGTTTGAACCCCAAATGGGATTGGACAAACCTGGATATGGTTGGCCTGTACTAGGGGTTATGAAAGAGCTAGCTTGAGGTTGTTTCCCCCCAGTTGGTTGAGGATTATTTTGGGTAAGATAGTTCCAATACTGGGCCAAGGATGCAGGTATGTTTTGTCCATAGGGTGGGGTAGGTGGGGGTTGTCCTCCAACCAGGGGTTTTGTCCCAATTGGGATTTGACCTTCAAAAGGAGATTGTGTTTGGCCCCCAGGGTGAAATCTTCCACCAAGAGGAATCTGGTAATTAGGTGTGAAAGACTGAGTGGTGCCACTAGGTTCGGTTCCTCCGATGGGGGATGGATAAGACCCCCCATAAGGGGGTTAAGGAAGTGTCAGAATAAAACTAGGAACAAGATTGCCCCCAGAAGGAGTGGAGACTCCAGGAGTTCTAGACAATGGGATCTGGCTAGGTAAAAGTGGTGTGCCAATAGGTGTTTGTCTGGCCACCATATTTCTGGTGGGAATAGACGTAGTGTTTGGGATCATTGTAGAATGGGCCTGTTGAAGAGGTGTGGTTAAATTGGGGCCAACTGACAACGTTTCTGAACCAGGAAAATAATAGCACGTTGTAGTATTAAAGTGATCTAGGGGTATCATGAATGTGTAAGATGTTTCGAGAGGTTCAGAAGTGGTAGGTATTTCAACTCCTGTCTCTGAGGGAGGAGGGTTCCTTATAGAAGTCAGAGTCTGATATATGTCGGTGGTCCAATAAGGATTCTCGTTAAGGCTTGCGACAATCTCAAGAGATAATCCAGAAGTGTCAATAACAAGTTCTCCAGATGAATTGAGTCGGAGAATATGTCTCTCGTATCCAGGAGGTAGGTGGAAATATTTTAAAGGGTCAAAAATGATTTGAAATCTCTCTAGAGAATCGGTCCTTTTCAGTTGTGAGGGTATGTGGTCCTGGATCTCACTCTATTGAGGAGAAACCTCCAACGAGTTAGGAGGAAAGGGTTTAGAAACCTTGGGTTCTTCCAGAGGTAGTCCTTGCATCATATGTGAATGACGTGGAGGTTAAATGTTGATTGAACCAAAAAATCTATGGAAAAAATCTATGGCCAACTACATAAACAAACAACACTCGCGAGTACAATCTAGGAATCAAAACCAAGAAAACAAGACATTCGTATTCCGAAGTCAGTAGTTGGTGATGAAATCTAACGTCGTGAAGTTGAGAAAAGAAGGGGTTGGGCTAGGGTGGAAAATTTACGTTGATGACCTGCTTAACGGACTTACACCGTGGTGCAATCTCCCACACATAATCATGGGTATACCCTCCAAGGAGCCTGAGTGAGTCTAGCCAACGTCGATTCTAGGTACCATGAAGACTTGTCCCTCCACAGTCACTTTGTGTAAGACCCTAAGGAGATAGGCTAATAAAGTTACCACAAACAACAGTGATGCCTAGGGAAACAATCAATAGTCTGATCCACATGCAAGGGCAAGGTATCTAGCCTGAAATCAACTTGAGAGGCTTCCACTCATCATTGTGGGTATACCTTCAAGAGACCCCCATAATACGTGTAATCTATACACTGAGATCAACAAAGAAGGGTGAGTAACTCTGCCAATCTCAATGTGACCTCAAGTTTGACCCTTGTGTGAGAAGGGCTTCCCAGGACAAAACGTTGAAAATGGATTTGACCACTCCCTATCACAAGGTACTATGGTGTGTTTTTTTCTTTGGCGAGTATGTATCACTTCCTATTCCAAAGCTCTAGCCTAGATAATGTTGGTGTAAAAGAGCCCTAGAAAAAATTACTAGTTGAATTTTAGAATTTCGCAATATTATTAAAGGCATTTGTTACTCAAGAGAGAGACGGGAATGAAACCAATGTTATGTGAGACTTTGACCCAATAACATGTAAATAGATATGAATGATACAAACTTTCATTCGATGAATTCTATCTATAGTAGGGAGAAAGAACTTTTCTGGAGCAATACAAACTATAATGTACAATTCTCTTCTTTTAAATGCAATACCAAACAATCATAAATGATATAATTTCATTATTTGTTCTTTTTCAAATTTTTGGAATGCCAATATTTTCTGTATAAATGATCACCTGAAAGAATTAAAAGACTTTAATTTTTTCCTTTTGGAAAACCAAACAGGGACGAAACTAAGAAAGGATAAGAAATCAATGAAAAGAAAACACTCAACAAGCACCCAAATCAATTTTTCAATGAAGATAAAAACACAAATTGACAAGAAAATGTTTCTTCAAATATGAACAAAAAATGTTTTTCTAATCATTAAGCAATCCAGAAGGTGTAACCAACTTACAAATCCAAACCCAAAACAAAAATTTTTATTGAGAAAGCACTCAAACACAAGTCCAGAGATTATATCCTTGTTGATAAAAACAAAGATCGAAAAAGATCAAAAGAGAGGCATTCAATCTTTGAAATCAATCAAGATCGAGCTAAAAAAATCAGAAGCACTCAAGAACTGGTATTAAAATCCCTTTCCAGTTGACTGAAGAAAAAACTGGGCAATAGTAGAGGTCAAGACCCAATCCAAAAAAAAATCAAATGTCGTCGTGGGCAGGCAATATAACACAGTGCGAAAATGAGTGGTTTCTGCGGGCCAATAATCATGCAGTTCACAAAAATGCCACACTAAAAAAAATGACTAGGGTGTGTAAATGGAAGGTTTCTGCAGGCTACCAATAAGGTGCAGTGTAGACACGTTTCACAAAATAGAAAATTTTTCAAAAAGGACAAAGGATCTCTGGAAAATTTCAAATCCAATGAGTCTAATTGGATCTCCCACATACTCAGAGACTGAAACATAATGTAAAAGATAAGCTATGAGAAAATGGCCAATCAAAGAACCACAATCAAGTTTCACCCTCCCCAGTGGAGTCACCAATTTTGTTAACGAGTAAATCGGTATATGCAAACATGAACTAATTGCCCTAGATCCACCTGGATCTAGAACAAAACAAGACGAAACACGATGCTTTCCCTAGGTTTCAATCATTAATTTTAACTACCAAAGAAGGAATAGATAGCATACCTTATGAATCACTTCCTTATGTCTTTATTGATCCTTCCTTACTCTGATGTTGCTATGAGATCAGATCTGCAATATCACAAATCAACCAACGTGAAAGAAACAATAGTGAAATTCAATGACAACCTAAACATGTGATCAAGGAGTCATGTAATAAAATATCAATTATTTTATTAGAAAGAGACGTGCCACCGTATTATATTAATGAAAGGTAGAAGATACAACTGAATCTCCTTGATGTCGCAAGTTCCCTTTTAGTGGCCCTTTTTTATGACACACACATACATCCATTCCAACATTTGCATGAATATTTCTCTCAAAATCTTGATAATTGAATGTAGACCTCAAGCATCACTTGAAATAGGATCCTTCACATAGTCTTCAAGCTATTATTTCTTCAGTCTCTATGCTTCTTTATGCTTGTATCTCTAACCTTTTCCATGAGAAGCCTATCATTATATAGGAGAAGCTAAAGTGGTTAAAGAGATGAGGATGATCCCATGAAATTAGAGAAGTCAGTAGGATCGTAACCATACGGACTCCACCTCATATTTATAGAAGATTCCACTTCTAGACGCTGCTAGAACTTATTTCCTCTTTTAGTTTTAAAGCGTCGCCACAACCTTCCTATATAGCAGCCTACAAAAATCCTGTAGGCTCACTATAGTGCAACATGCAAAAATCAGGGATTTTTGCACTGTGTAAAAGGAGCAGCCTGCGGTGGCATTCCAAAAATTCATATTGCAAGGGTGGAAAGAGGTTGTTTTTCTCAAGAAAAAGATTGTATTGGGAACCTGAACACATGTTTATGTAATCATCATCAGGGTGACCAAAATAATGTGTA
This sequence comes from Picea engelmannii, assembly GCA_009831015.1. Classification (NCBI taxonomy): domain Eukaryota; kingdom Viridiplantae; phylum Streptophyta; class Pinopsida; order Pinales; family Pinaceae; genus Picea; species Picea engelmannii. The sequence continues at coordinate 40,070 of ML784381.1, read as the reverse complement.
ACAACCGATGTGGCCATTCTCCTCGATAATGAAATGACTTATGACATTTTTCATCGTTCTTTTGACATTGAATGTCCCAATACACAAATATGAACTGACTTTTCTCACAGGTACTTCAAAAACCCTAAAAGGTATTCTCAGTTGTATGTGTCTTGAATGGTCAATGTTAACCTTGTTTTATTTATGTTTTTAATTCCATCACTATTTGAATTTTATGCATTGACAATGCACATATTCCACTATAATCCTTACTGAACTCACTGTCCATACGTTTGAAGAAAACCTTGCTGAAGTCACTATCCATATGTAGGAAGACAGGTCCATTATTCATGCAACACATTCATTGTCAAGGTTTTAGAATACCATCATTACTTCTCTCTTGGTATTTGGGGGAAGCATAAATGCAATTGGGCATCACAAAATTTTGATACAATTACCCAGGAAAGAAATGAGGAGCTCACCCCACCCAAATTTGACTTGGTTAAATGATAACCACCCTTAGTGTCATTAATATACATGTCTTCAAAATAAAAATAAAAAGATACATTCCTTCAACATAAATACGCACATCTATGATCTCTAGCAGGAAAGAGTGTTTCATCTCAAGGAAGGCTATGCTCGATCTCAAGTACTCCTCATCTACATAATATTTTTCCTTCTTTATCATCTTTATAGCATGCAATAACAATCCATTGCCAACCTCTTCCATTGTAGCACTGTGCGCACAAGCCACATACTAAAAATTCTCATAGTATCCCTCTGCAATTGGGTCGTTGAACACCCTTCTCACGTCCAGGTCCACTGGAGGAAGATAAACCCACAAGTATCTGGGCCCTAGGTACATTTCCCATCAGAGTTTTGGTAACTTCTCATTCACATTAGAATATGTATTTTCATTTCAAGGGATTTAAATTTAAAATGCTAGGTGTGGCATGAAAAAAACCATCATTTCTTCGCTCTTTCTCTTTGGGAATGAAATAGGGAATAAAAAAAATCGTAGCCAATTACCCAGGAAAGAAATGACGGGCTCACCCTATTGCTTTTTTCTTCATATTTACCTAGGCCCTCTCGTGAGGGAGTCAGCCCAGTCCTGCTCTTATACCATGTTGTTTTTTCTTCATATGAGATGTTATTGATATATTATTACAATGATGAGTGTTACATATATAGGGAACATATGGTGACCATCCATGAAAGGATGCATCCCTTGAGTAATCAATAACTATTTATTATTATCATTTACTTATTATATATGATATTTAAAAATCAATACTTATATTATTAATTATTATTATAAGAGAATGTCTTCCCGATGTTGTCCAAACATCAACATTCTCAATGCTATAGTTAAAATTGAGCTTCTAATGAATATTAATTCCAAGATACTTCCTCCAAGATACTATTGTCATATATTAAATTATTGTAGGTGATCTTGTTGGATTTAATTATCATAACCTTCATTTTGTCAGTGTTCACATTCATACATGTACTAGAGAAGATGTCCTTGAGGATTATAAATTTCTTACTAAGGTAATATGGATTCATTTCCATACGAACAATATCATCAGAATAAATAAGAAGGATGATTACTATACTAGAAAGAGTTAGTCCAACACATCTCGTGGCTTCCAAACAATATTCGAACTTGTTAATGTAAATTCCAAAAAGGGTAGGGGATAGGGGAAAACCTTTGTTGACTCCTATATTGCAGTTAATTTCTTATAACCAACCCTCAGTTCTCCTAAAATTGGAAATTAAATTCTCATACAACCTTATCGCAACATATCTTAGACCGAAGGAAACTTTTAGGTCTTCTAACCTATTTCAAATGTTGTTCCTAGGAACGATGTCAAAATATTTCATAAATTCAAAGAAACAACAAAGGAGATTGATTTTATTGTTGTGACACTCCTCTATAATGATCCTAAGTGTGATAAGGTTGTCCACAATTGAATGATAACATAAAAAACAGGTCTGACCTTCAACCCTTTTCCATGGATTTCTATCCATATGATTATCTTCTTTTCCAAAATATGCCCTTTTTCTTTGGATTTCTATCCATATGATTATCTTATTTTCCAAAGTACTTCCATATAGCTTGGATAAAATGGGGCCAATCATAATGGTCCTATAATTAGAGAGATTTCTTTTATCCCCACCTTTAAAAATAGGTACAATGAGGCTTTGAGTCGAAGGTTTAAGGAAGCCCCACTTGACTACTAAATTGAAGAGCTTATGTATATGGGGGATCAAATAAAGTTCAATAATTAATAATTAATAATTTTAATAATTTATATTTACATTTTAATAAATTTAATAAATAAATGTTCGTCATCAATATTTAATAAATAAACAAATAAATAGATGTTGTATAATATTTGTATTTGTCATCAATAATATATGTATCACTCTCTCTTCCATTTGTATGTGTCATCAATAATATTCTCATCTCCTTTTTATTTTAAATTTTAAATATATTTATATAAAATAAATATAGTAATGAGTAAATGTAGTATTAATATAGTAATATTATAATAAATATAGTAATGATATAGTAATAAATAAATATAGTAATATATTAATAATAAATAGATATATAATATTATAGTAACAATAGGTATTACTATCTATTCAATAAAATAATTAATAAATTTATAGTAACAATAAACATCGTTAATTATAAAGTTTGAATATAATTAATGTTATATTGATTTGATGAATAGTTTATCCTTAAATAGTATTAAGTTTTTATGAATA
>ML784380.1:300333-323262 GCA_009831015.1 Picea engelmannii | reverse complement strand
CGGACCGACCTGAAATACCAACAACATTAAGATTCTCTCCCCTTTATAACACTATATCAAACTTGCTAAATCCATATTTTTAGTAGTGTTATGATGAATTTACTAAATAAAAGATGATATTTTTAAGTTATATTATGAAACTATAATATTTAATTAACTCATAATTAGAAATAACTAACCATATTTGTTAAAGTAATATATATCCAACTAAATAATCATTTTATATTCACAAATTAGATGGAAAACTTAGTTGCATAATTATTAATAACAAGATTTTATGATAACAACAACTCAAAAAAACAGAGTGAATGAAATTGTCATTTTATATTTACTGTTCAACCTAGCATTGTAAAACTTCCAAACAACGTTATCATAGGCCTTTAATGCATAGTTTAAAGGTTTAGATCTCGGCCCCACTAGGCCCCTTACCGATGGCCAAATTTTAAAACATTCTTGGAAGACACAGATTTTGGCCATGTTTAACAGCTGGATGTTTTCCCTAGACAAGTGGTTGTCAGTTTGAAACATCTGGCCACTTAAGATATTTAAGAAATAACGGAACAAACGACATTGCAACGGATTTAAACAAACTTCAATTTCAGGGACTTCTGCTTCAATGCATCATAGTGCATTGGATTAAGATCTTCAAACAGTGGATCAAGACTTGAGGTGCTTGCTTATGACCGGTGATAGTAGCAACACCAGCCAAGATGGAAACCAACCAGTCTAGTGCGCTCATCGTCTCATAGAGAGGGATCATTTAGTGAGTTTCGAGAAGACAATGGGAGAGAATACACATAACAACTGAAAACATGGTTGACAAATGCAAAAGGCTTTTGATAGCAAGGCATGAGACAACCAAATTGTTCTTGACTTAGACAATGATGTTATTAGCATTGAATTTTCCATAGCAGAACAAAGTTAGACTCGAGGTTATGGATATCACCGGGGTGGATGGGTGAATCAACGAACAACTATCCCATTTATGCCGTCATTGGAGAGGTGTCAGTGAACAACTAGCCAAGAAAGTGTTGTTGATGGCATAATGATTCAATAAGCATATCTAGCTTCGTTGAAGAGCTTTTGAGTTACGGGCCCTATTATTATTATTAAGGTCATGGGCAGTGCTTCAATCAATTCGCAATCAACAGACGACAGGCACAGTGGTAACAAGTTAAACAACAACCATATATGTGTTATAATAGAGAGTGATATGTGGGGAAGATGATGCCTATGAAATCAACCCAAAACTATTCCACATCATGAACAATAAAATAGAAAGTTTAGAATTGTATTATTTGTTAGGCCATTATAAACCTTCAGGTATGGTCTTTTGTACTAGGGCATTATACATATATACAGTACAACATTTATACATATATACAATATGGCATTCATGAGAATGAAAGAAATAAAAATTATTTCACACAAATTTTGTGTTGCATTAACAATCTGAAATTTTATTTACTTTGTAAATCTTTGCCAATTTGAAATTTTATTTATTTTGTAAATCTTTGTAAATTTGGTTAAGATCATGATAGGGGTACATACCTTAAAAAGCTCCAGTTACATTATATATTTGAATGTATAGATACAATTATAGAATTTACAGTTACAGAGACAACTACAACTGCATCTACAATTTACAGTTACAACAACTACTACAATTTACAGTTACAAAGACAGCTACAACTACATCTACAATTTACAGTTATAACAACAACTACAATTTACAGTTACAACAACAACAACTACAAATGCAGAGTGTTTGTTGTGTTTGGAGACATTGTCATTACCTCTTCGCTAGCTAGTTGGTGGGATGAGAACAATTGTTCACTAGTCTTTGGAGATATAGCAGACATCGCAAGTTTTGCTATGTATCTAGTGAAATGTTGAATAATCTCACTCAAAGAGAGATGGTAGAGAACAAATGTTGGACAACAATGTAAAGTTTTTTAAGAACATAGGCAATATCTATCTGACTTAAACAATGTTTTTATCACTCTTTATATATATATATATATATATATATATATATATATAGAGAGAGAGAGAGAGAGAGAGAGAGAGAGAGAGAGAGAGAGAGAGAGAGAGAGAGAGCATTGTTTAAATCAAATAGATATTGCCTATGTTCTTCAAAATAGTGTTTTAAAACAAACTATTTAACAAAATCAAATTGCTTGTGCATTATCCTATGATGTATATTATCTTATGATGTGTAGAACAAGATAAGTAAAGAGAATAAAACTCAAAATATTAATCACTTTGATGTGTAGAATCAAGAGAATGAAATAAAAAATATTAATTCACTTCCAGGTATGACTTCAAGTTTGTGATTCTCACCTTGCATGCCTCAGCCAAAGAACCCCAACACTCCACGCGTTTGAACTCTGTAATGTCCCCACTTTGGGACATCATTACGTTGCAGAGGTTTATGATGACCAGAGTAGCCAGATGGATGTTATAGCGAGTACAGGGATTATTGAGAGGCATATTGGGGTCTGGCTTGCATCGCTCATACCATTTCATCATTATGGTCCATTCTGCATAGGTTGGATTTGGTTTCATTGCATTCCGACGATTTCCATGATTTTGAGTATTTTGAGCTATAAGTTAATTAAATTCACTAAAGAGGTCATTTTGGGCACATTACTTGGAGGAACCTCTCAGTGTAATAACTCATTGGATTCGGGAGGAGAAACACTACAGGATGGGATGGTGAGAAGTGACTTTCAGTGCCCAAGGAAGCCACAAGGAGAGATAAGGCGCTTTTCAGAGGTAAAAGGGTTAATTGATTAATTAAAGTGATTTAATTAATTAATTAAATATCAATAAAATGAAAGTCACTTTGGAGGGACAAGGTGAGTAGGAAGTATAAAGGACAGACAAGGGCCTCTATTCATTCATTCATGTATGTCTATCATTTGGATATATGGCTTCTAGCTAGAGGGTCCATCTCTTGGGGGTTTTGAGGGTTTTGACTTAACAAACCCTAGAGGACGATTTGGTGGTGAAAGATTCCACCTAGCTTGTCCCAAGCTTGGTCTCGAAGATGCAATACTCTCCCACACCATTCTAGTTCCAGATCTACTCAGTTGCAGGAGGATTCTACATCAGTTACAGGTGCAGAAAGAGAGAGGGTGCACCAGTTGTGGGTTTCCAGCAAGAGGGGCACACCATCCATTAAGGGAGGATTCGTTCTAACTAAGGAGAAGAGATTTTGGGAATTCCAGGTATTGGGTTTTCCTTGCAGGTACCATAGCGCCATTATTGGATGTTTTTAGAGGTATTCTTATGGTGGATTGATTTGCATTGAGAATGGGACGATTTCCATAAGAGGAGGGCGCATCATTCTATGGAGGGTGGCTAGATCTAAGGGTCTAGCAGGTATTTTGCCTAGTTGAGCACTTGGGTTTTCATTGTCGTGCCCTGATCTATCATTCTAGTGGATTGGTGGAGTTGTTGGAGGTCTCTAGGAGAAAGGCCAAATTATCTAGGGTTTCAGGCATCGAGGGGGGCACACCATTCCTAGGAGGAGAGTCAGATTCATAGGGTTTGAGAGGGATTTTGGATATTTGAGCACCTGGGTTGTTCTTGCAGTGATCCGATCTACTATTCCCCTCATTTGGAGGCTTCCTTCAGTTGGGCCGAATTATTGAGGAGCTTCAGCATTCCAACAAGGCATGGCATCTCCAGCTTGAGGGTTTAGCATTTCTTACGGCCTAGATCTACTCTTGCATTGGTATTCAATGAGTATTCGGCCTTGGGAGGCTTGTGGCATCTTCTATTGGAGAATTTTGTAGCAAATCCTATCTTCTATTGTCTTTATTGGAGCCATCTGATGTGCATTCCAGATTGGCATCTCATTGTAGCAGGTTCTTCTATTATTAATAAAATCAGATCTGCAATGTTTTGGCTTGTCTATCATCTTATTGATCTTGCATATGGTTGAGGTATGTTGATTTCTTATCTTCTTGTTTGTTGTTGCAAACACATATATAACACATCAGTAAACCCTAAGCGCAACCTAAATATTCACAGTAAGCAAAGTGTTTGACGAAATACCACAACCAGTAAAGTTTTAAAAAGACACTTAAAACCGTGATGTTCCTGGCATAATGGCTTGGGAACATTACAATGGTATAAGAGCTTAAAATCCTACCGGCCTGAGGGTCTTCCATAAGGAGAGATGGATGTGTGGGATTTTATAGGAAGGGTTGTTCATTGTGAGAGGGAATATCAAACCCTCAATGAGAATCTTGGAGGTCTAATAACATTCCATCATTTTGTAACTTATAAAAATCCTAGTTGGAGCAAAGATAAGGTTACACATTGGATTGGCGTAGTAGAGGAGAAGAGACCCAAAGAAGCTAGATGGGAAAGGGATGAGATGTGCTTTGAGATAACATACTTGGAGATAATATATTCCGACCTTAGAAAGGAAACTAGGGCTCAAATAACCTTTCCACAGTATGTAGCCTTAAGAAATCCCTGTTGGAGCGAAGAGGATGTTTTACATGGGATCATCGTAGCAGATAAAAAGAGAACAACAATAGCTAGATGGCTAGAAGAACAAAGTGATCCCACACCCATTAGGAACATGCAGCTTTGCTACAGTTGCAAGGTGCCTTGGGAACCAGATCATAAGTGCAAGGGTAAGGATCAAAAGCACATTATTGAGGCACACTATGACAGTGATGATGAGGTGTGTGAGGGTGGAGCGATAGATGTTGATTTGGGGCAGTCTGATGATGATAGTGACTCTTGCACAAAGGCTAGTGATAGTGACTCTTGCACAGAGGTTGGTGATTATGGCACGCTTAAGGAGGATAGTGATCCTTGCACATTGGAGGAGCAGTGGGATGGACAGGAGGATAACACTTATGCTTCAACAATCATATCACATATTGTTGATGACCTTACACCTCAGCAGAGTGGTGACACTAGTGAGGACTCACACGTTTTAGCACCTACAGATGACCAGCTTCCTATGGTGGCCATGACACATCTGTCATCTTTCCAGACACCTACGACAACCACATCACATGAGGATACCAGTAGTATGTCGAATATGATGGAGGAGCCTTGTGTGAGGGATGCACAACATGGACACATGGATCCACAGATCCAGGGAGAGACATATGACGTGCAGACAATTGATCTTACATTTTGTTAGCACCTAAACATGTAAGAGGGGTATTTTTCCTAAAAGGCACCCCCCATTGGCGAAAAGAGGGCAAGCAACGGAGTAAGAACCCACTTATCCTAAGTTGGGGCACAATTGCATATTTGGGTAAGCGACGAGCAAATTTGGGCGGCCATAATCTGCGCGCCCAGATCTGCGGTCAAGATTGGATTCTGGACCCCCTTCGCCATTCTACCTTTAAGGCAGGGGGGGGGGTCCAGAATTGGCCGTGCATCTCTCAACGGCCTAGATCAGAGCGCCCAGATATGCGGTCAAGGTTGGATTTCGGACCCCCCTCGCCATTCTACCTTTAACAAATGGGGGGGGGGGGTTCCAGAATTGGCGGCTCTCGACGGGCCCCACATTCTCACATCTCCAATATCCTCCACCTTCCACCGTACGCATTCCACTCAGTGCCATCCTGGCCCATCCCTTTTTCCCCTTTTTTCTCATTTCCACCTGTCACCTCCTGCCAGGTGTTCTCCCCCTCATCCTCCAACTCATCTTTCCTCCTTCCTTCGGGCCCACCGCCTTGCGGCTTCCCTGTCATTTTCCCATGGCACTTCGCCTCGTCAACAGGTGCCACAACCCTCTTCCCCCCATCCACATGGCCCCTTTCCATCTCATCACCCACTCACCTCATGCCATGTGTCTCTCTTTCTCTCCCAGTCACCTTCATCTATATGGTCGTCTCAACTCCTTATCCACTTGAGCCCCACGTTTCATGTCACTTCCACCCATCCACTATTTCCAATTATGCGCCCCAACCTTCACACTGGCCTCCACGTCTTATCCATCAGGCCATTCAGCCAATCCAATTGGCAGCGTGAGAAGACCCCCACGCCTAAAAAATGCAGAGTTGGTCGGGCCATTCTCAATCCCAAGGAAGCAATTATTGAGGTAGTTGGTGGTGGTTAGACATCGTCTCCGCCATAAATGGAAAGTCCGGCGACGAATTAAAAGCACGTTGGTTCATCCGCAGGATTGTCAGGAGTTCGATTGCGTCTGTCATAAGTGTACGATCATTTAGAGACTGCATGTGTAGATTGTCAGTGGACATGCAGACGCAATGTTTTTAATACAATGTCTCGGTTTCGCTGTTGTGGTTTTTCTTTGAGTATATGTAGGCAATTTTGCCATTTTGTAATCTATCGATGGTAGAGCACAACGCCTGATTGTAAAGCTTTAATCCAGCTTCTGGTTCTCTGGTTATGGAAGAACATTTGAGACTTCTTCGTTTAATGGCAACCAACTTCTTCTTTTCCCTTTTTCTCTGAATCTAAGATCCCGAGCATGAATGATCCAGTCGGGTGTTGCATTGCTATATTATGTAGGTTTGATTTTATCAGTTCTGCAATCTCCTTGGGTTCATTTTGAAGTTGTTCGGCTCTGAGAGGATCTCATAGCCGAGACTTTTCCTCTTTTATGAAGGCTGCTGGAAGACCTGATGTCTAGAGCAGACTTTATTTCCCCTTTCTCTTCCCCACTTACTCACCACTATCATTATTACTGGCTTAAGTTACGTCAAGACCTCATGTGTCACTGTTGTTCCAGCCCAGTTTTCTGAGTTAGAACGATACTGTTCCGAGTTTACTTCCATCTGATCACCCCTTTATAAACAAAACGTGACATAAACTTATGGGCGTCGGGCTTTGCTCCTACTGCAATCGAGGAGTGACTTCTGTCGCCAACATTTCAGGTTCCGTTGCCGGGGACGAAGTTGAAAATCTTCCCTGGGATTGAATGACATTGAGCTTCTGATTCTGAAGGTGCATCAGGCATCAGAGCCCTTGAAGATTTCTATTGTGCACCTGGCGACTCCATTGTGACGACTCCACTGCGGCGAACCTGTTGTGATTAGTTGTGGCTTCCAGCAGCAGACACACACAGTCCCATCCTCAACTACCTCTAGCCACGCCTGAAGTGGATCTGGAGGTGATTATCAGAAAAGGGAAGGCCTCTCTAGAAGAAAGCTCTGTCCCTGAACCAGGTAATTTGCCACTTCTTTCCATAGAAACTCCATTTTCTTCTTCTCAGCTTCCTAGCAAACCTGTTTCCAAGGTTTCCCGTTTCCTAAATTTCGGGAGTGTTCCTGCTGAGTTTTCCCCTCCTGGCCTAGTATTAGAAGGAGAAATCCTTGTCACTCCCCTCTCCCCCAAAGCTATACCTTGGCGCAGACCTCGGACCACAGAAGATTTCACCACCCCTCCTCTTGTTACTGTTACTGCACAAAGAGAAGTGTCTGTCCATTCAGGTCCCTTAGCTCTCTCTCTGTATTCCCCATTGTTTCCCTTTCCTCCAGGAAGCTCATTTTCGGTATCCCTTGTTCACACCTCTTCTTCTCCGAGTTCTCCTCCACCTAATATTCCCATGGCAGGAGTTAATCCCCCCATGACCAGAATGGAGGCCATAATAGCTGCTAGGTATGCTCCCCTTGTGTTACCACAGCCTCTCAACGCCCTTCTAGCAGATGGATACCTTAAGCAGCTACCCAAGTTCACAGGCGAAGGGGACATAGCTGCAGAAGAACAACTTGAAGCCTTTTACAGCTTCACGGATGATCATGTTATCATGCATGCAGATGTATGGATGAGAATTTGTGTCCATAGCCTAGAAGGTGAAGCTAGGAAATGGCTTAGAGTCCTGCCTCCTGGATCTATAGATGGGATTGAGGCTTTGGATAACGCCTTTCTGAGACAATGGGGAGACAAAAAGACTTCATGTATTACATGACAGAGTTCGGGTCCCTGAAGAGAAAAGAAGGAGAGTCTATCTCTGACTTCTCTAAGAGATTCAATAAAATGTATAATAAAATCCCCGCTGAGATAAAGCCCTCAGAGGCCTCTGCTAAGATCACTTATGCTAGCGCTTTTGATCCCGATTTCTGCCTACTGCTGAGGGAGAGAAGAGACACTACTCTAGCTCACATACAGGATGGGGCTGTGGAAGTAGAATCTAACATACTAGCTGTTGACCGACTCAGGGATAAGGCTGATAGAGATATATCTAGGAAAAGGCATGAAGCCTCCCCATCCCATTCCTCTCCCTTTCCCCTACAGTCAGACGAGGTAACTAGAATGCTAAAATCGCTTTCGACTAGGATGGAAAGGTGGGAGTTAGAAGGGAAGCCCATGTACAGAAATCCCCAGAATGTTGATAGTAGAGGTTTCAGGAGACCTAATAACAATGTGCCTCAGGCTTTCCCAAGGGAACAAAGGGGGAAAGACATAGAAGATCAAAGGATTCAAACCCCCCTCCAAAATAACCTAGTTGCTCATGAGGAAGGAGAGGAAATAGATGAGCTTGACCCTGAAATTCACTGTATTGAAGAAACTTCCCCTTTTCCCCATTTGACTCAATCTACATATGAAGAATCCCTTATGAACATTCAAATCATTGAGTTAGGTAAAGGAGAAAAGGCCAACAACACCTCTAGCAGATACCCTCTCAGGTCAAAGAAGAAAGAAGGAAACTTTGACAGCCAAGATCATCCCCTCATAGCAGAAAGGCCTACTAAATATGCAGCAACCACTACTAAAGAAAAGAAAACTCAGAATGCTTCGCCAGCAGTCAAAGAACCTGTCTCTGAGGTAAGGGAAGCTCCTAATCCTATTTCCTCCTTTAATTTTGTGCATGAAATTCAAAAGATCAGAATTCCCGTCCCCCTCTCAGAGCTAGTTAAAAATGAAGACTTCAAAAGGTCCCTCTCCAAACTGCTAAAATCTGAGTCCCCCCAGCCTTCCTCTGACTCAGTGAACCTTCAAGATGAAAAGCCAGCAGTCATCCTAGGTCCCATGGTGGAAGACAGAGATGATTCATCCCCTCCCTTCTACACCTCCCTGAACATACATGATAAAGTGTTGCATAATTGCCTCATGGATTCAGGAGCTTCCCACAACATTATGCCCAAAATAGTCATGGAAGAGTTGGGACTGGAAGTGACAAAGGATTATCATGATTTGTACTCTTTTGATTCAAGGAGGGTGCAATGTCTTGGAGTCATCAAAGACTTGGTGATCTCTTTATTTCAGCTGCCAATGAAGAGTGTGTTCATGGACATTGTGGTAGCTGATGTTCCCCCCAAGTTTGGCATGTTGTTGTCTAGGTCTTGGATTAAAAGACTTGGAGGAACATTACAGATGGATCTCACATATGCCACCATTCTAGTCTTTGGAGGGGAACACAGGAGGTTGTACAGAGAAGCTCAGCTAGCCTATATTGTCAGTGATGAAGCAAACCCCACCAATCATCCCATCTTTGCACTTGACATTGATTTGGGGTCTAGTTTGTTGCAGATCACTGAAACTTTTGATGCCCCTTTATAGATCAGAAAGCAACCCATTCTTAATCAGGAGATACCTCCTTTGACCACCTCTGTTTGGAAGATGTTCTTTGACGGAGCTTCTTCCAGTATAGGCGCTGGCGCTGGAGTAGTTTTCATATCTCCTTGTCAAGAGACCATGTCCCTGTCATACAAGCTGGAATTTGAAACCACCAACAATGTGGCAGAGTATGAAGCTCTTGTTCTGGGTATGAGGGCTGCAAAAGAAATGGGAATAAGGGAGATGGCAGTGTTCAAAGATGATGAATTGATAATCCAACAGGTCAGGAATGTTTATCGGGCCAAGCATCCTCGGCTCAGAAGTTACAAAAATGAGGTATGGGACCTGATTGATAATTTATTCTCAGCTTTCAACATTTTTTTTGTCCCAAGGGAGGATAATACTTCAGTCGATTCCTTAGCTGTCTCAGCTAGTCTGTTCAGAATCCCTCTGTCGCCGAGGACCAAATGTGGGGTTGAGATAAGATATAGGCCATCCATCCCGGACAATGTAAAGCATTGGAAGGTATTCGAAGACGATCTTGAAATCGAAAAATTTCTTCAGTCCGTCGATGAGTTTTTTGCATTGCACATTGATCAGGACACTGACCCCGAAGGCGAACCTCACTTTGAGGTATTCTTAAATAAAATTGTTAATCACCATATTGTTCAGTTTCCCAGCAATCACATTCCAAGGGGGCTAGTTCCTTTAAAAAGACTGTTCGATGGGAATGATGTGGCAGTAAAAGATAAGATTTCAGGAGGGGATGCTAATAAATCTGAGTGCAACATTGGCACACAAGAGAAGCCTAAGTTCGTCAAGTTGTCAAGCAGCCTGACCCAAGAACAGAGGTTCGAATACACTGAATTATTAAGAGAATTTGTTGATGTGTTTGCATGGACCTATGAAGACCTCAAGACATATGACACATCTGTCATTGAACACAAGATCCCACTGAAGGAAGAAGCCAAACCATTTAGGCAAAAGCTAAGACAGATAAATCTCATGTTGCTGCCTATCATGGAAAGAGAGGTGAAGAAGTTGTTAGATGCTCGAATCATTGTCCCCTTGAGATACTCCGAATGGGTGGCCAATTTGGTCTCGGTGAGGAAGAAAAGTGGAGAAATCAGACTCTGTGTTGATTTTAGGAACCTGAACAGGAGCTCAAAGAAAGACAATTATCCCCTGCCCAACATGGAACACATATTGCAGAGGGTAACTGGTGCATCTAGGATATCCATGATTGATGGTTTCTCTGGTTATTACCAGATATCAGTCATGCCCGAGGACAGAGAAAAAATGACCTTCACCACCCCTTGGGGCACATTCATGTATGACAAAATGCCTTTTGGATTGATGAATGCAGAAGCAACATTTCAGCGAGCCATGGATATAGCCTTCATTGGGGAGAAATATCAGTTTGTGGTGATCTATCTGGATGACATCACAGTCTTCTCCAGGTCGGACAAAGAGCACTGTTGTCACCTGAGGAAAGTTTTCTTGAAGTGTCGGAGGTTTAGCCTGTCCTTAAACCCCAAGAAATATTTGTTTTCTATGAAGGAGGGGAAGTTGTTAGGTCATATAGTATCAGCAGAAGGAGTAAGGATTGATCCCAGCAAGGTAGAGGCAATTCATACCCTGTCACTTCCCCGGTCTAGAAAGGAAGTTCAAGCTTTTTTAGGGAAGATTAACTTTCTGAGGAGGTTCGTCTCAAATTTTGCTGAGATGGTGAAACACATCACAACCATGCTCAGGAAAGGAAATGAAGTTAAATAGACTGCTGAGCCCAGGGAATATTTTATCCAAATAAAGAAGGCATTGGTTGAGGCACCTGTGCTGATCAGTCCTGATTATTTCAAGGATTTCCTAATTTTTTTTTTTGCTTCTTTTGATACAGTAGCGACGGTCTTATTGCAGAAAAATGAGGAAGGGCGAGAACAACCCATTTCGTTCTTTAGCAAGGCATTGAGAGATGCAAAAATCCGGTACGAGATCATGGAGAAGCAGGCCTATGCCTTGGTGAAAGCTCTCAAAGATTTCCGAGTCTATGTCTTGCACTCAAGGGTCACTGCATACGTTCCTTCAGCCTCTGTGAAGGACATTCTTGTACATTCTTATACATTCTTATAGATGGGAGAAGAGGTAAATGGATTGCCAAGATCATGGAGTTTGATCTGGAGATTAAGCCCACCAAGTTGATAAAGGGGCAGGGTTTAGCCAAGCTGTTGGCTGAATCCAATTGCGAAGCCTTGGGGATTAGCTTCATCAACACCTGTTCAAAAAATCAGCAAGCTGAGTCATCCAACAAGAGTTATCAGGGTGACTTATCACTAGAAGAATGCACCTGGTACATAGATATTTTGTATTTTCTGCAAGAATTGAAGCCTCCTGATGGAATGGGAAAGAGCAAGGCAAGAGATTTAAGTTCAAGGCGGTCAGATATTGCCTCATTGAATGAGCTTTATACTGGAAAGACCCTTTAGGGGTATTTTTAAGGTGCCCGAATCCACAAGAATCCCAGGAAGTTATGTTTGATTTCCATAGTGGCCTTTGTGGAGGTCATCATTTCTGGAAGACCACAGCTCACAAAATCCTCAGGGCTGGGTATTACTGGCCCACTTTATTCGTTGATGTCTGTAGAGGAATCAGAGCTTGCATCAAATGCCAAAAGTTCTCAGGAAAGCAGCAGCTCAAATCTCTGCCACTAAAGCCTGTAGTAGTTTCGGCACCCTTTCAACAGTGGGGATTGGACTTCATTGGAGAAATTCATCCTCCCTCAAGCGACCAACACAGATGGATCCTGACTGCGACAGACTATTTCACCAAGTGGATAGAAGCTGCCCCCACCATGAGTACTTCTCACAAAGTAATTATCAGCTTCCTAGTGGACATCATAGCCAGATTTGGCTACCCTAGTAGAATTGTCACTGATAATGCCGCCTCTTTCAGGTCTAAGCCTCTGGTTAAGTTCTGTGAACAGTTTGAGATTTCACTAGTTCACTCCACTCCCTATTATCCTCAAGGAAATGGACTGGTGGAGTCTTCTAATAAAGGTCTGATCAAGCTCATTAAAAGATTATTGGAAGACAATAAAAGGGCCTGGGATTCAAAACTCAAATTCTCTCTATGGGTTGTTCGAGTGACCACAAAGAGGTCCCTGAACACCTCACCTTTCCAACTTGTTTATGGGATGGAGGTTGTTTTTCCTACTCAACTCGCTCTACCTGTGGCGACATTCTTTCAGGACCTTGAAGGAGAGCCTGACCATATGTTTAGAAGGATTCATCAAATGGTGGAGGTGCAACAGATCAGGGAGTAGGTAATGAATAGGGCCTATAGTCATTAGCAGAAGATCAAGCAAGCCTTTGACAGGAAGATTAGAAAAAAGGATTTCGAGTTGGGTGATCTAGTGCTCAAGTGGGATGCACCCAGGCAGGATAGAGGCAAACACAATAAGTTTGTTGCCCTCTGGATTGGGCCTTTCAAAATCTCTGAAGTATTCTCAAACAACACTTACAGGTTGCAGGATTTGGAAGGCAAAGAAGTTTTTAATGGCCCAGTAAGTGGGCATTTCTTGAAAAAATGTTTTTTTTGAGCTAGAGACGGCTCCTCTGTTTTTGTAAATATTGTTTTCTGTTTTTGGCTTAATAAATTACTCCATAGCCCAACAGTAAGGCACTGAAACTGCAAAAAAGTCCTTAGAGCATCACAGGGACGACTCTATCTCCCATGGAGCCTAATGTTAGCACCTAAACATGTAAGAGCGGTATTTTTCCTAAAAGGCACACCCTATTGGCGAAAAGAGGGCAAGCAACGAAGTAAAAAGCCACTTATTCTAAGTTGGGGCGCAATTGCATATTTGGGTAAGCGGTGAGCAAATCTAAGCGGCCAGAATCTGCGCGCCCAGATCTGCGGTTAGATTGGATTTTGGACCCCCTTCGCCATTCTACCTTTAAGGCAGGGGGGGTTCGAAATTGGCTACGCATCTCTCAACGGCCTAGATCAAAGCGCCTAGATTTGTGGTCAAGGTTGGATTCTGGACCCCCCTCGCCATTCTACCTTTAACAAAGGGGGGGGGTCCAGAATTGGCAGCTCTCGGCGGGCCCCACATTGTCACGTCTCCAATATCCTCCACCTTCCACCATACACCTTCCACTCAGCGCCATCCTGGCCCATCCCTTTTTCCCCTTTTTTCTCATTTCCACCTGTCACCTCCTGCTAGGTGTTCTCCCCCTCATCCTCCAACTCATCTTTCCTCCTTCCTTCAGGCCCACCGCCTTGTGGCTTCCCTGTCATTTTCCCATGGCACTTCGCCTCATCATCAGGTGCCACAACTGTCTTCCCCCCATCCACATGCCCCCTTTCCATCTCATCACCCACTCATCTCCTCCCGTGTGTCTCTCTTTCTCTC
Organism: Picea engelmannii; assembly: GCA_009831015.1. NCBI lineage: Eukaryota > Viridiplantae > Streptophyta > Pinopsida > Pinales > Pinaceae > Picea > Picea engelmannii. The sequence continues at coordinate 309,344 of ML784380.1, read as the reverse complement.
CCAGCCACCTTCATCTATATGGTCGTCTCAACTCCTTATCCACTTGAGCTCCACGTTCCATGTCACTTCCGCCCATCCACTATTTCCAATTATGCACCCCAGCCTTCACACTGGCCTCCACGTCTTATCCATCAGGTCGTTCATCCGATCCAGGTGGCAGCGTGAGAAGACCCCCATGCCTCAAAAGTGCAGAGTTGGCCGGGCCGTTCTCAATCCCAAGGAAGCAATTATTGAGGTAGTTGGTGGTGGTTAGACATCATCTCCACCATAAATGGAAAGTCCGATGATGAATTAAAAGCACGTCGGTTCATCCCCAGGACTGTCGGGAGTTTGATTGCGTCTATCATAAGTGCATGATCGTTCAGAGACTGCATGTGCAGATTATCAGTGGACATGCAGACTCAATGTTTTTAATACAGTGTCTCGGTTTCACTGTTGTGGTTTTTCTTTGAGTATATGTAGGCAATTTTGTCATTTTGTAATCTATCGATGGTAGAGCACAACTCCTGATTATAAAGCTTTAATCCAGCTTATGGTTCTCTGGTTATGGAAGAAAATTTGAGACTTCTTATTTAATGGCAGCCAACTTCTTCTTTTCCCTTTTTCTTTGAATCTAAGATCCCGGGCATGAATGATCCAGTCGGGTGTTGCATTGCTATATTATGTAGGTTTGATTTTATCAGTTCTGCAATCTCCTTGGGTTCATTTTGAAGTTGTTGGGCTCTGAAAGGATCTCATAGCCAAGACTTTTCCTCTTTTATGAAGGCTGCTGGAAGACCTGACATCCAGAGCAGACTTTATTTCCCCTTTCTCTTCCCCACTTACTCACCACTATCATTATTACTGGCTTAAGTTACATCAAGACCTCATGTGTCACTATTGTTCCAGCCTAGTTTTCTGAGTAAGAACGATATTGTTCTAAGTTTACTTCCATCTGATCACCCCTTTATAAACAAAACGTGACATAAACTGATGGGCGTCGGGCTTTTCTCTTGCTGCAATCCAGGAGTGACTTCCGTCGCCAACACATTCACACACCAACATGAGGAGATTGAGTCACAGATTTTGGAGACTCCATTAGTTGAGCAGATTGTGGAGATTGATAGGTTGATGGAGCACTTACTTCCAGGATCAGTATGCATTGATGGGGATGCACTCTCTATTAGCCAGGACGACCATAGCACATGTCTAGACACATCTATATGGGATCCAGGCGCAGATGTTAGTAGCAGGGTGAGTGCACAGGAGGATACAACTGCTCACATAGGATACATTGTGATTAAGAGGGAGATAACACCTAGTGATGGGGTGCAGTGGCATATAGGAGGACCCAATAGCTCAGTAGACAGTGGGCAGTTCAACATGTTATCTTATGCAGAGAGTATTTTTGGGGATTCCAGAGTTGACACTAGCAGGACTGCCACTAGCAGTGAGGGACGTGAGGTGGCACCTCAGCATGACTGTGATCAGGAGTCACACCTCTTAGCAAAGTAGTTGAGAGTCAGTGAGGATATGATCATGGTAGCCACCAGGCGCAGTGACGACATGCATAAATGGGTGACAGATTACTGCTAGAGAACATCAATGGCACATGGTAGTTCAGATGGGGAATTTGCCATGGATTATTTTCATACCCTCAGGGAGAGAGTATCTATGATGAGGACCAACTACCAACAGTTGTTGACTGACAGGGACTACCTATTGAGGATTGGTGAGTCGTGTCATGAGGCTCTGAGGGAGAAAGAGTTGGAGGAGGACAGACTTACTCAGGAGTTGGAGAGCACTCGAGGATTCTTGAGAGGCACACAAACAACCCTTCAAAAATCAAAGTCCAGATCAGAGGAGCTTCTTGAGGAGATTCATCAGAGGTCCACTTCATCTGTCTTAGTGGGCACTCAGATATATCATTCAGTCACGTTGCTAGGGGATGTTGGTGATCTAGCATAGGAGCACCAGTTGATGGAGGACACTTCCATTTGTGTTCCGAGAGTGGTTGACATCCATGTAGAGGTTGATCCATCAGTACGCCCAGGATCTATGATACATCTTGAGTATACGGTAGATGACATGAGTATGTTGGAGCATACAGTGATGAGTGATAGCTCACAAAGACATGTCGAGATGTATGGTGGGATTCAGAGGGGTATAGTGCCTTGCAGGGAGGAGACACACCTAGGGGAGCATGCAGATGTCACTCCTTTGCAGCAACACCTAGTTATGAGAGTTCACCTTCACCATATCAGTATTTGCATGGGAGATGAGAGATGGAGGTTGGTTGAGCAGTAGTTGGAGGAGTTACTTCTAGTTGTACTAGATGGTTGGGATTCAGTGATGACCACAGGAGAGTATTTATCATGGATATCGATGGACGAGCTTCTAGTCGAATCCTTGGGATTGACTAAATCATGTGACACCTTCTAGTCCTACAGTCAGTTGCAGATGTTTTTGTTAGCCTATCCTGACACTTTTATCATAGACAACAACATGAGGAGGGATAGGCTGTGGCTTAGGACATGGGGAGTGGCTAGGCCGAGACCACTTGACATGAGTATATTTACGACATCCAGCCGGATAGAGGTGGATCGTCATAGGAAAATAGTTGAGACTTAGTGCGTGATGGTGAGCATCATAGGCCAGGTGATAGCATATGAGCACAGAGGGCTTCTGACAGTGATCTGTCTCACACAGGAGCAACTAGAGGAGATTGGAAGTGATAAACTTCCAAGTTTACCATGGGATCTGAGTGTTCATTTGGCTAGTAAGATGTTTTACTATAGGGTGACCCAGGTTGCGCCAAAGAGCCACATATGCCACCATGGATTGGTTTGGAGTGGGCCTGCAGGGATTTGTCCGATGGAGCGAGGAATATTTTCACTCTTGATCATCATGATTGAACATGGAGATCGTTGGGCAGGTGCTCCTTCCACAAAGATGTCTTTACAGATGCAGTTTCTGGACAACAGGTCCAATGGCCACAGGTATTTCAGCTTGAGGATCCAGGAGAGAGAGATCCAGTATGTATGCAGGGAGCAGACAATCATGGTCAGAGTAGTGCAGGGCCATCATGGTGATCTTCACAGAGATTAGCGTGGGACCCAGGGATTGCAAGATTGAGCATTTCACTGACTGAGAGGGGCGAGTGGACCTTTGCAGGGGAAAGTTGTTTTGACTTTCCATTGAGCTTCAGTGTTGAGGAGAGCACACCACTTGAGGGTGTCTCACGGAGGTCTGGCAGTACCTCATTCTGGCATCAGCATGGGCAGTTGATGGAGGCCATGTTGATCTTGGCAGTATCTTGGAGGATGGACTTAGTCAAGGATGAGGCCATGAGTCATGGGCAGGAGTTTCACAGTATTGATACATTTCAAGATTATGCTTCCTAGGGAATTGCAGTTCATGTCTTGATATGGGACCCAGGGGACAAAGTACATGTTAGTTCATCTTTGGATGGGGTCTACTGTGTATCCCACACGTGGACATGGGATCCTAGTATTATACTTGAGGGGATTTGGTTATTGCTTGAGGACAAGCAATTTTCTAGCAGGGAGGACTGTAATGTCCCCACTTTGGGACATCATTACATTGTAGAGGTTTATGATGACCAGAGTAGCCAGATGGATGTTATAGCGAGTACATGGATTATTGAGAGGAACTTTGGGGTCCGGCTTGCATCACTCATCCCATTCCATCATTATGGTCCATTCTGCACAGGTTGGCTTTGGTTTCATTTCATTCCGACGATTTCCATGATTTTGAGTATTTTGAGCTATAAGTTAATTAAATTCACTGAAGAGGTCATTTTGGGCACATTACTTGGAGGAACCTCTCAGTGTAATAGTTCATTGGAATCGGCAAGAGCAACACTACAGAATGGGATGGTGAGAAGTGAATTTCAGTGGCCAGGGAAGCCACAAGGAGAGATAATGCACTTTTCAGAGGTAAAAAGATTAATTAATTAATTAAAGTGATTTAATTAATTAATTAATTAAAGTGATTTAATTAATTAATTAATTAAAGTGATTTAATTAATTAATTAATTATTAATAAAATCAAAGTCACTTTGGAGGGACAAGGTGAGCAGGAAGTATAAAGGAAAGGTAAGGGCCTTTATTCATTCATTCATGTATGTCTATCATTTGGATATCTGACTTCTAGCTAGAGGGCCCATCTCTTGGGGGTTTTGAGGGTTTTGACTTAACAAACCCTAGAGGACAATTCGATGGTGAAAGATTCCACCTAGCTTGTCCCAAGCTTGGTCTCGGAGATGCAATACTCTCCCACACCATTCTAGTTCCATATCTACTCAGTTGTAGGAGGATTCTACATCAGTTACAGGTGCAGAAAGAGAGAGGGCACATCATTTGTGGGTTTCCAGCAAGAGGGGCGCACCATCCATTGAGGGAGGATTCGTTCTAGCTAAGGAGAAGACATTTTGGGAATTCCATGTATTGGGTTTTCCTTGCAGGTACCATAGCGCCATTATTGGATGTTTTCAGAGGTATTCTTATGGTGAATTGATCTGCATTGAGAATGGGACGATTTCCCTAAGACGAGGGTGCATCATTCTGTGGAGGGTGGCTAGATCTAAGGGTCTAGCAGGTATTTTTCCTAGTTGAGCACTTGGGTTTTCATTGTCGTGCCCCGATCTATCATTCTAGTGGATTGGTGGAGCTGTCAAAGGTCTCTAGGAGAGAGGCTGAATTATCTAGGGTTTCAGGTATCTAGGGGGGCACACCATTCCTAGGAGGAGAGTAAGATCCATAGGGTTTGAGAGGGATATTGGAGATTTGAGCACCTGGGTTATTCTTGCAGTGATCTGATCTACTATTCCACTCATTTTGGACTCATTTGGAGGCTTCCTTCAATTGGGCTGAATTATTGAGGAGCTTCAACATTCCAGCAAGGCGTGGCATCTCCAGCTTGAGGGTTTAGCATTTCTTATGGCCCAGATCTACTCTTGCATTGGTCTTCAGTGAGTATTCGACCTTGGGAGGCTTGTGGCATCTTCTATTGGAGCATTTTGTAGCAACTCCTATCTTCTATTGTCTTTATTGGAGCCATATGATGTGCATTCCATATTGGCATCTCATTGTAGCAGGTTCTTCTACTTATTAATAAATCAGATCTATAGTGTTTTGGCTTGTCTATCATCTTATTGATCTTACATATGGTTGAGGTATGTTGATTTCTTATCTTCTTGTCTGTTGCTGCAAACACATATATAACACATCGGTAAACCCTAAGCGCAACCTAAATATTCACAGTAAGCAAAGTGTTTGACGAAATACCACAACTAGTAAAGTTTAAAAAAGACACCCAAAACTGTGATGTTCCTGGCATAATGGCTTGGGAACATTACAAGATAAATCAAGAGAATACAACTCAAAATATTAATCACTTTGATGTGTAGAATCAAGAGAATGAAATAAAAAATATTAATTCAGTTCCAGATATGACTTCAAGTTTGTGATTCTCACCTTGCATGCCTCAGCCAAAGAACCCCAACACTCCATGCATTTGAACTCTCTGACATTGGAATGAAGATACACCCAAACCAATGCGGCCTCTAGCTCTGGGTGCTTCTCAAGTAGATTCTGATCTCCATGCCTGAACACCTCTAGCACCTTTGAATTCATGAATTTATTCATTAACCCAACAAAATAAAACAATCTAATACAATTAATTGGAAAAACACCATCAAAGCCTTGTAAAAAAAAAAAAAAGGAAGGAAAATAATAGGCGTACCACCGGTCGTTCCTTGCAGAATATGTAAAATCTAAGTCTAGCGATGGAGTCCAAAAGCCAATGACCTCCGCTGATATGACAGTGAACGTGAAGATACATTTTTCCCTGAGATTTCTTCCACTGCGCAATCACGTCGTCTCTCTGTAACATGTTATACCATCCCTGCAACTGTGCACATATATATAGAATTCACAGGCTTTAAACTTCTGAACCATACCAATCCTATTTTCAAAAGATTCAATGAAACGGAACACAAGCCAACCTGATTTTTATTGATTGTTTGAGAAATATCTAGCATTATCTTGGTGGTGATGTCACTATGTGTGAGCGTATAAGTCTTGGGAATATGCCCTAGATGCTTCTCTTTTTGTGTTCCAAGGAATAGAACATTGAGCTTCGATGCCTGGAAGATTGCATGCCCAAACAATATAGCCACCTACCAAATGAACTCCAAGCTTCAGTCCTCATAATTATTTAACAAAGCGCAACGAAAAATAACTTTACCCAGTGAAACACTAAGATGAAAGTAAGATTACCACACGACTAGTCGATCAGGGGAAGCTGTTATTATTTCGATGCTTGTTATTGGACTGTAATTGATATGCGACCAGAGCATTCCAGGGGCTTAGAGATTTCAGGGAAGGAAGGTTAAACGTAAAAAGAAGGTCAAAAGATTAAATAGGAGGTTGTATTAAATGGCAGGATTAAAAGGAAGTTTATATTTCCAAGGAGATTGTAGTCACTGAGTGGCCCCTCGACAATAAGACTTCAAATCTTTCCACCAATCGGATAGCACAAACAACGATTTTAATATTTCATAAAAATAAATAATTTAAATATACTTTATTTGTATAATGTTTTACATTAGGAAATAGGCATAAATTTATAGTCAAAGCTCAACTAATGCACGGTCAACGACTAACTGAACGCTATAGTACCAGGCCTTCGACATGTACTAATAAGAGGTTCGATTCAATTGCAAGATTCAAGTTGCATAATAAAAGTCTAAAATTAAAAACTTGTAAGTAAATTTATCCTATCTAAATGAAGAACCTAGCGGCAATGGAGTACATGGGGTCGTCTAGGAACTTTCCTATGTAGAAAAGAATATCGCTCTCTTTACTTTATAGCTAAAATGAAATCAACGAGCGAAGCCACCAAAACACAAGAAATCAGAAAGTTCTCACATCACTCTTTTTCTTAATTGTCGTCAACCTATAGAAAGTATTCGATTGACTTTGAGGGAATCATACATCCTTAGAGATACAATTTTCAAGTGCATCTCCAACCATTTAGTCATATGTTCCCAAATTTCTACGCATGACCTTTGGATAGTAGTCATATGAAGTTAGTAGAGAGACTGAAATTTGCAGTTGTAAAGGTTGAGCATATGTTGTTTACCTACCCTCCTTTGTTGCTCCCACTAGTCTAGCATAATCCAAACAATATAGAAAGACTAGAACCTAGAAAAGATATCAACAAGGCAGTGGAGAATGGTAGTGAATCAGGTGACCAAAGCAATAAGGATAGGTGTGTTGTGTTGAAGAAACTTAGGCTTATGGGTGTGCATAGGCAAGGGAATTTTTTGAGAAATATTCGTTGGTCCAATTATTATTATTATTTTTGTTTGGCAGAATCGGCAACTGGGTCGGGCTCATACTCGCGTGACACGAGGTCGATTATGACCACTACCACTATAACCTCTAGGTGTGCTACGGTGCCCACTGCGCAACACACAAGATAAAGTGGGGGTTTCGAACTTATAACCTCACATAACAAACGTCCTTTACATTTCCGCTATTTCCAATTGCTCTTAACCCCGAGGACGTTGGTCAAATGATTATACACTAAACCAATCAATCACTTTTCATATCAGACTCTGCATCAACTAATTAATTTACCTTCTTCAAGAATGGGATGCAACAACTTGAATTAATATCAAGTATTAAACAAAGTGCACTTGCTTGAGTTAATATCATTTTTCAAACAAGGTGCAATGGGTTCAATTAATATCATATGTGAATCAATTAAGTGCATTTAATTTTCGATCCATGTTCAATTTTTTCAAATCAATTTTGACAAATTGACAAATACTTGAAAAATATATATTTAATCCCATCACAATTCTATAGACCAATTAAAAAATCAAATTATACATAAATTTATAAAATTAATAAAAAAACTTTTTAACTTTAAAAAATTAATAAAAAACTTTTTAACTTTAAACAAAAATATTAATAAACACTTAAAAAAACATCATAAAACTATGCAAAAATTATACAAAGTCAAAGCAATTTAACTTTGTACATAAAACTATGCCCAAAAGAATTTCATTAAATATTTATTACCACATCAAACATTAATCCTATCTAAGCTAGGGTGATATTAAGACTTTGATAAATATATTTGAAACATTGAGGTAGATTAATGTGGTAATATTCTAAATAAGGAAATTTCAATTAAAAAGTTGTGAAAGTAAATAATATGAGAATAATAATTATGTGTAAGGTTTTTTAATAACAATAAAATTTATTATAAATGATAGAATTTTAATTAAAAAGTTGTGAAAGTATATATTATGAGAATAATTTCATTAAATGTTTATTACCACATCAAACCTTAAGCCTATTTAAGTTAGGGTGATATTAATACTTTGATAAATATATTCGAAACATTGAGGTAGATTAATGTCAGGTAATATTTTAAACAAGTGTTGCATAGCAGTGTAGTCCTTGTCGGGTTGAATTGAGAATAAATGCACAAGGATGGGGAAAACGTAGTGGAGATATATGTAAACTGTAGCAGAGATGTGGCAAGCAGCATGAAGCACATGTGGTATCCATGCAATAAATGACATGTGGTCTCTAGAGTCTCATTTATTTTTTGAAACTATATAATCCATCTTGCTATGTTTGGAATTTCCATTCTTTCCAGTAGTGTGACTTGCTATGTTCAAAATTTATGTTCCTACCTTACATGTTTTATCTCTTCAATGTATACTTTCAACTGGTTAGAGTTAAGTACAATTTCCATAGACCATCTGGCTTGTATGTCTCTATATGTGCCAGGAGAAAAAAAGTTATATGCATAGCAGGAGAAAAAGATATGCATGAGAAAAAAATGAAACACAGAAGACACATATAAAGTTACATTCAAATTAAATAAACACAATTTCTTGACATTCAACATAGTTGAAGATAAAAATTTATGAGCACATAAATATAAAAGGAGATAAAAAATAGTTTTATTTGAAATATATCAAAAAA
>ML784380.1:284782-300283 GCA_009831015.1 Picea engelmannii | reverse complement strand
GGTAGAGTGTAATACCTGAAAAGAAGAAATTGGAAGGTATCAGTCTTTGGCTAGACATTTCTATTTAAAAAGGTGGAATAACTGGATTGATAAACAAAGCAGGATGTGATCAGTATAGACTTACAATGATGGTACATATCACCCCTTTTTCTATTTTCTTGCCGATGCCTTTTTATTGATGTCGTCAACGACTACTAGAATCGTGCCAACTGCTTGTTGTCTTTCGTCGGCCACCTGCTTCAATTCCCTTTCGACCCATTCTTCAATGTAGCTTCTCAAGGGGGCGACATTGATCTCATTCCAAATTTTTATGTTGAAAAGTTCCTTTTTCTAATTCCCTTAGATCGATAGAAAGATTATGCAGAGCCTGATCAATTTCTTCATTCTGTACCAAGTAGTCGACTAGCCAGTTGTCCACGTCATCTTCACCATATTCAAGGATGTTGTAAAAACTTTCTAAATACAATGCCTTAAAAATATCAACTTGTTTATTGAAGTCTTGCTTAGTTAAGGGCAAGGAGTTGACGATTAACTTGAGGTCTTGGACCTCGTTTGTCCTTCCGGCTAAGTCTATTTCGGTCAGCTTTGTGAATAATTTTTCTTTCTTTGATATGGCCTGTTCACATGATTGGACAATGAGATGTAGGTTCTTCACTTTCTTTTTCCAGCATGCATTTAATTGAGTGATCCGATTTTTGGAGGGGATATCTTATTGTCTTGTTCTCGTTTCTATCATGTTGTTGACATGGGTGCCAAAAGAGAGGACCGTGTCTAAATAGAAACGTTCTTCATTTTAAAAATCCTCCTGCAAATGTTCGAGCAAAGTATGTGCCCTCGTTCCAAGGGAAGCCATACTTTGTGATGTTTCCCAGGCCTCAGTAATCAGTTCCATTATTTTCTTGATATTATTCTCCACATATCCTCTACACGATGCGAAGAGGCTGGAAGATCCTTTTAACTTGGCTGCAGGGGTGGCAGGCATGTCTATTGTTAAAGGACTGGCAAGCAATGGCATAGGAATTAAAGCTTCCTCCAATTCCTTGATTCGGTCCTTCAGTCTGGCATTCTCGGCCTCAATGCCTCTAATGGAATCATCAAGAGCATATCTGGTTGCTTTGTGAAGTCGATAGATTTGGGACGACTACATGTTCGCAAGGTTAATCTCTGAACGAGATTTCCCTTTCTTATTTTTTACATCTCTCTTTTCAATAATTAATTTTTTAGACTCGCTGTAAAAAACAACGCTCTGGAATACAAAGGATTCATATTCATCAAAAATTTCGGTATCAGCTATGTCCATTGGGTGACTATGCTGGATTGCGTCTTTGGGATGATCAAGGTTGTGGAATACTCTATCCAAATCAGTCTCAAGTTCCATTTTCTCACTCTCAATTCTGGGCTCTTCCGCCTGCCCTACAATTTTTTTTCTCTTCTTCTCCACGGGAAGCTTGTGAAAACTATCAATTTTAGGGTGAGGAGGGTTGTTATCTCGTCCTCCATTTGAAGAATTATGGGTTGCTTTCTTACTGTGGTGGGTCGTTGGAGCAATGATCCAGGATGTCGTACTTTTGGGAGTGTTATCCGACGATTGAACACTCTTCTCATCGAGGCATTTTCCTTATTGCTTGTACAATTCAGTGGTGCTTTGCAATGTGTCTAGGTTGTTGGCATCAGAAGCATGAGTGTTTTCATCAATGTCTCTGTTTTTGCTCATGTGTCTCTGGAAAAAAGAATTGTCGAGGCCAACTGTAAGTAAATGTTCTAAACAAATTCAAATAGGGTCGAACCCTCTTATCCTTTCAGCATATCTTAGGTTCAAGTTGTTGAAATGGGCTATATATTCATCAGTTTTGTTGACGTTCCTCAACACGAAGTCCCCGACTTTCCAAGGCAGAGGAATGAACTGTTTTTTTCTCTTCTCATGGAATAGAAGCAACCAATAGTTGTATTTCCTTGCTATTTATGTAACAAACATTATGTCCGTAATGTGAAATGGAAGGAGAGCAGGTTTTTCCTTGGAGCCAAAAATCCTTATCACATTGTAATTCTCCATTTGTTCAAGTGCCCCCTTCCTTTCCAAAAACTTGGTTTCCTGGTCAGATGTGCGGGGAGCATATTCTCCTAATAATAAAACTTTGAAAATAGAGACAAAGTCATTAAAAACCTCATAAAAATAGTGGGAGGCCTTGTGCTTCCACAAGACCTGGTACTAGAAGGCTACTGGGTCGAATTCCCAGTTCAAATTCTTGGACAGAGACGGTTTTGGAAACTGACAGCAATGCGCTATCGTGAAAACCAAGTAGGATGACATATAAAATTTCTTCTCCTTTTTGAAGCTTGACAATTGGGAATAGATTTCATGGGAAATTAGCTTCCCCCAATCAAAAATGGCTTGTTCCTTGACTGTGAAATACAAAATATAAAGAACTATGTGGGAAATAGTTGTTGTCGATTCTTGTCTCATTATTCTTGTAAACAACCAGGCAATTTATCGAAATGGATTTCTAAATGAACTAACCTGCAAGTTTGTGATATCTTCAGGAACTTCCATCGGGTCTTCCAGGAACTTGAGCAAGAGGTCCAACCCGTTATTATGATTTCTTAGGAACTGCTTGGAGTCTTCTCCTCTGAACGTCAATGTTGTCTCCGACAATATTAACATCTGGCGGAAGACCTAAGGTGAAAAATAAACAGAAGAGTGGTCCCGCAGTGGAATAATTCCTTGGCCTGAAATATATTTATCGGCGCACCAAGAGACCAACTTCTTACAGTCAAAAACTTCAGGGACACATCCTACACGAGCAATCCCAGAGGTCCAAATTATTTCGTTCTGGACGGAAGGGGATGGATAGTAAGAATATGTGTTGGACCACTAGAATTTCTGGTCCTCATGCCCGAAGATGTTCACTGTATCTCCACATAACTGTTGTCGAGCTAGTGCCATAAGTTTATGAGAACGTATGTTTTCTCCAGACGATGCTTGAAATGAATAGTTGGAGGGGATAATATAACCCTCCGCAAATGTTGGTTCAATGTGTGTGAATGGGAAATCTTCTCGAGCCTTTCTCTCATTAATGACAATCTCTATGGGTGTTGCATGATGAGTTATTAACAATAAAGCTTATTTATTGCATACTTAGAAGTGCGAAGGTGGCAGGTACGGTGAAGCGAAATTAAGGATTGGAGGTTTCATGAATGCGCCAACCCGATGATGTGCGAACAACATTCCACGATGTTTGAAATTAACACTCAGAAGGGATAATATAACCCTCCACAAATCTTGGTTTAATGCGTATTAATGAGAGATCTCCTCGAGCCTTTCGCTCATCAATGACAATCTATACGGTTCTTGCATGATGAGCTGTTAGCATTAAAGCTTACTAATTGCATATTTAGAAATAATACCTTATATATATATATATATATATATATGTTTTTATAAAAGAAAAATTAGTATAAACAAGTGTGAAGGTGACGAAGATGGGGAAAAGCAAGTAAGGAATGGCCAAGTATGAAAAGCGGTCGGACGGGCTTCAAAATAGGGTTACAGGGGATACTCAGGAGAGGTGAGTGTTCGACAATCAAATTGTATGTCTCGAAATTTTCAATTGCAAAATGCGTAAAACAGAAGAGAGCATGATGGGGCAGTTCAACGGTTGATTTGTACATTTGCGTAATTCCAGGAAAGTGTCTAAGTATGGAATAGGGAAACGGTCGGTCGGACTCATTTTCAGAATTAAGGATTGAAGATTTCATGAACGGGCCAACCCGACAACGCGCGAACGACATTCCGTGATGTTTGAAATTAACACTCAAAAGGGATAATATAACCCTCCATAAATCTTGGTTTAGCATTAAAGCTTACTAATTGCATACTTAGAAACAAGACCTTATACACACACACACACACACACACACACACACACACACATATATATATGAAAAGTGGTCGAACGGGCTTGAAAGTAGGGTTGCAAGGGATACAAATGAGAGGTGAGCACCCGTTGGTCAAATTCTATGTCTTTGTATAGATATAAATGTTTTTATAAACAATTTTTTATTATAAACAAGTGCGAAGGTGACGGGGATGGGGAAGAGCAAGTAAGGAATGACAAAAAATTCGGTAAGTATGGAATAGGGAAATGGTCAGTGGAATTAGTTTTCACTAATATATTGATATTTGTAATAGATATCCCATTACCTGGTAGGATATTTTCTGCATGTTTCTGGACAAGTTGTGTAGGGATAGTTATTATGATGGTCTCCTCGAGGCATAGTGAGATGTCAGCATTAAACCTCAGTTATTGCATACTTGGAAAGAAGTGAAAAGGTGGAGGGCACATGAAACATCTATTAGGAATTGGATATTTCGTGAACCTGCCAACTCGACAATCCGCGAAAGCAATTTGAAGAAATGGCGAAGTATGGAAAGCGGATAGACGTGCTTCAAAATGGGGTGAAAATAGTTCCATATGAGATGTGAGGACCCGAAGGTCAAATTGTAGCTCTCAGAACTTTTGAATGCAAATTGTGTAACATGGAAGAGGGTATGATGTGAGAGTCTGGTTTTAAATTTGTATATCGCGGAAGTCAGGGTGTTGTTTGCAGGTCACAAAACAATGGAAGTGCAATCTAGAGCCCACTTGTCGGGAACCCACGAGTCCGCCAACCCGCGCAACTAGACATTTAAAAAAAAAATGACTAAGTAACGGGAAAGAGAAAGTAGAGGGGAAAAAGAAACGAGAATTTGGTTAATTATAGAAGAGGGAAAATAAGGGCTAATATGTTCAAATTTGTAATAGATATCCCATTTCTTGGAAAGATCTTTTATGCATGTTTCTGGAGAAGTTGTATACTTATTACATATACTTGGAAAGAAGTGTGAAGGTGGGGAGCACAAGAAACAACGACTAGGAATTGGAAATTTTTTGAACCTGCCAACCCGACGATCCACAAAAGAGATTCCAAGAAATGGCCAAGTGTGGAAAGCGGTCAGACATGCTTCAAAATAGGGTGACAAGGGTTCCAGAGAAGACGTGAGGCCCCGACGGTCAAATTGTATGTATACGAAATTTTGAGTGCAAAATGTGTAACATGGAAGAGGGGATGATGTGGGAGTCCGGAAGTCAATTTGTATATCACGGAAGCCGGGGTGCTATTTGCAGGTCAAGGAATACTGGAAGTGCATTCCACTTTTCCGAGAACCCACAAGAGAAAAACTCGATAAGTATGGAATAGGGAAACGGTCAGTGGGACTCATTTCACTGATATATTGATATTTGTAATAGATATCCCAATACCTAGTAGGATATTTTCTGCATGTTTATGGACAAGTTGTGTAGGGACAGTTAGTATGACTGTCTCCCGGAGGCATGGTGAGTTATTAGCATTAAACCTCAGTTATTGCATACTTGGAAAGAAGTGTGAAGGTGGCGGGCACAGGAAACAACGATTAGGAATTGGAGATTTCGTGAACCCTCCAAATCGACGATCGACAAAAGAGATTCCAAGAAATGGCCAAGTATGGAAAGCAGATGCACGAGCTTCAAAATGGGGTGACAATAGTTCCCCAGGAGATGTGAGGACCCAAAGGTCAAATTGCAGGTCTCAAAACTTTTGAGTGCAAACTGTGTATCACAGAAGAGGGTATGATGTGGGATTCCAGCAGTAAATTTGTATATCGCAGAAGTCTGGGTGTTGTTTGCAGGTCACAAAACAATGGAAGTGAAATCTAGAGCCTGCCTGCCCAGGAATCCACGATCTGAAAAGTGGCTAGGTATGGAATGGGAAGCGGTCGGTCGGAGTCACGATATAAAAGCATGAGTACAAATGTGAACCCGTGAGTCTGCCAACCCGTGTAGTTAGACATTTTTGGAAAAACGACTAAGTAACCAGGAAGAGAAAGTAGAGGGGAAAAAGAAACGAGAATTTGGTTAAGTATAGAAGAGGGAAAAGAAGGGATAATATATTCAAATATGTAATAGATATTCCATTTCCTGGCAAGATCTTTTCTATATGTTTTTGGAGAAGTTGTATACTTATTGCATATACTTGGAAAGAAGTCTGATGGTGGTGGGCACACGAAACAACGACTAGGAATTGGAAATTTCCTGAACCCGCCAACCTGACAATCCGCGAAAGAGATTCCAAGAAATGGCCAAGTGTGGAAAGAGGTTGGACGGGCTTCAAAATAGGGTGACAAGGGTTCCTGAGGAGACGTGAGGCACCGATGGTCAAATTGTATGTATCAGGACATTTCAGTGCAAAATGTGTAACACGGAAGAGGGGATGATGTGGGATTCCGGAAGTAAATTTACATATCCCAAAAGTCAGAGTGTTGTTTGCAGGTCACAGAACAATTGACGTGCAATTTAGAGACCGCCTAGGTGAGAACCCGCGATCAAAAAATTGGCTAGGTATGGAAAGGGGAAGCGCTCGGTCGGAATCGCGATATAAAAGCATGAATAAAAATGTGAACCCGTGAATCCGCCAACTAGCACAAAAAGACATTTTTGGAAAGAATGACTAAGTAACTAGAAAGAGAAACTACATGGGAGAAAGAAAGGGGAATTTGGTTAAGTATAGAAGAGGGAAAAGAAGGGGATAAAAGAGTGGGAAAATAGAAAAGCGGAGGGCAATTTTCGTAAGTGGGAATTGATCTCAAACAAGCCCCATTGTTGCAAAACCATCATTTTCTGGTCCAGTATTTTATCCACTTACTCGTTTTCTATTGTCATTGTACCATTAAAAAGGGTGTGAGAAAATGCTTTGTTGAAAATTAGTTTTTATTGCAGCTTGTGGGAGTAATTGTGTTCTTGATACATTCTTCCATGACTTTGACATATTAACTTTTAAGTATTAAACTTCTTGCATGATGGGTTGTTAGAATTAAAGATTAATAATTGCATGTCTAGAAACAACAATGACGATCTTGAGTTTTAATATTGTAGTTGATTTCATAGTCCCATTTGACTACAACAACCATAGATCAGTTTTTTTTTTTTAATTCGCGAACAAGAAATTTGGTAATTTCATTAATAAAGTAAAACGTGCTCAAATAGAGGCCAGGGGATGGACAACTAATAAAATGTTCCCTTTTTGAGTAAAGGAATCAAGGAAGCGAAAGGGAAATAAGAAATCATTTGCTTAGAAAGGATGAGATGAAAACAAAATTTCTAGGGCAGGGCCCCGACTGTCGCATCGTGATTTAGTCTTTCTATGTTCTATCTGCATTACAATTAGAATTGAATGTTGGTTTGAAACTGTCTAAAATTATTTTTTGTTTCCATAGAAGCTTGATGGGATCGACACAATGCATTGTAGTAATATTTTTAAATGCTCCATATTAGATCAAATTACTTGAGCCAATACAATATTCAAGAACTACGAGACTATCGAACCATGCAAATGAGAAGATGTGTTAAATTCAACAAAGAAGCAGCAACCAAGATTCCAAGGAATTTTTTTTAATAGTAAATCCATAAAAAAAAATATTGGGCAGTGTATATCTATCCATAGAAATTGGACTAATTTCTTTGCACCAAAACATTGAACATATTTGTCATAAACACAGGTACAAGATCTACAAAAAAAAACATGCATACAATTCTGTGTTGTTCCTCTAGTGGGACAACATGCAAGAGCCATCGAGATTCTCTTCAAAATGCATACAAAAATCATTACGATGATTTTTTTTAGGAATTCCTTGCAGTCTTCTCCTTGGAAGGTCAATGTCCGCTTCCGCAATCTCAATATCTTGCGGAATACCTGAGGTGACAAAGAAACAGGAGAGTGGTTCCGCAGTGGAATAATTCCTTGGCTTGAAGTAGGTGAAAAACACTCCTGCTCCTGACGCTGGTGACCTGGAGACATTGCAATGCACCAATCAATTGTACAAATAACAATGAAAAGGCCCCGAGGAGAAGAGTTTCCAATTTGCGACACCACTGCGAAGAGCACGACATCCTGCAACATCACTACAATGGAGCACCCCAACAAGAAAGCAACCCCGAATTTTTCAAACGCAAGAGGACATAAGAACCCATCCTCACGGTAAAATTGATAGTTCTCACAAGATTTTCATGAGGAAGAAGATGAAAAATGTTGCAGGGCAAGTGGAAGAACCTGAAACTAAAAGTTAGGACACACCAAGAGACCACCTCCTCACAGTCGAAGACTTCAGGGACACAGGATGAACGAGCAATTCCAGAGGCCCAAATTAGTCCATTCTCGGTGGAAGGAGATGAGTAGTAGGAATATTCCTTGCACCAGTGGGAGTTCTAGTCCTCATCCCCTAAGATGTTAATTGTATATTTAGAGAAAAAAAGAGTGGTCCCGCAGTTGAATAATTATTTGGCTTGAAATATATCTTTGGGAGAATCAAGTGACCATTTCCTTACAGTGAAATACTTCCGCCCATAACAAACTAATTTGGACCTCTGGAATTCCTACTCTCGAGCTGCAAAGCGGCTATTGTGTTCAATGTCAGTTTCTCTTCTGAAACCCCTTCTTTTGGTCTTGTCAGGGACGCCATCACCATCGTCGAGAAGTACCCCCTGTTATGGTTGATTTAAATTTGGGCGCAGGAGTGGGAAACATGTCTACATTTCCATAATCCATTGCCATATCATCGTCCATCGACCCATCTTCTTCCGGCTCGAAATTGACCACATCAACCTTTGCACCAACCATCAACGCAGGCGGGCAGACTGTCTGAGTAGGCAGGGTTTCCTTGGAATTCTTTGGCTTGAAACATATCTCTCGGTGCACCAAGGGACCATCTCCTTTTTTTCTCCTGGGTGGAGGGAGATGAGTAGTAAGAATATTCCCTGGAGTACTGGAACCTCTGGTCATCATGCTCGAAGGTGTTTACTGTATCTAGACAAAATTATTGTCGAACTGCTGCCATAAGTTAACACGAATTTCCATTTACTCTAGATGATGTTTGAAATAAAAATTCGAAAGGGATAATATAACCCTCCACAAATCTTGGTTTAATGCGTATCAATGGAATATATCCTCGATCCTTTCACTGATCAATGACAATATCCATGGTTCTTGCGTAATGAGTTGTTACCATTAAATCTTCCTAATTGCATATTTAGAAAAAAGTGCGAAGGTGGCGGTGACAACGAAGAGAGATTAAGGATTAGAGATTTCGTAAAGGCGCCAACCGAAAAACGTGCGAAAGAGATTGCATGATGCTTGAAATGAACACTTGGAAAGGATAACACAACCCTCCACAAATATTTGTTTAATTCATATTAATGACAAATATTCTCCAACGTTTCGGACATTAATGACAATCTTAACGGTTCCTGCACGATGAACTATTAGCATTAAAGCTTAATAATTACATATCTAGAAAGAAGTGCAAAGGTGGCGGGGATGGCGAAGAGCGATTAAGCATTGCACATTTCGTCGACCCGCCAACCTGCGAAAGAGATTCCATGAAATGGACAAGTATGGAAAGCGGTCGGTCGGGATTCAAAATAGGGTCACAAGTTATACTCAGGAGACGTGAGGGGCCGATGGTAAAATTGTATGTCTCCAAAATTTTGACTGCAAAATGTGTAACACGGAACATGGAACAATGATGGATTTCGCCGATCAATTTGTATATCACAGAATTTCGGGTGTTGTTTGTAGGTAGCGGAACAATGGAAGCGCAATGTTGAGCAAGCTTGTCTAGGAACTAGCGATGGTAATAGTGGTCAAGTATGCAATGTGTAAGCAGTTGGTCGGACTCGTGATATAAAATCATGAGACATACTTGGAACAAGGAATATTGACGGTCTTGAAAACAGGGCCACAAGTTCTACTCAGGAGATGTAAAGGTCTGATGGTCAAATTGTATGTATCCCAACTTTTGATTGCAAAGTGTGTAACACAAAACATGAGACAATGACAGACTTTGATGGTCAATTTGTATATTGTGGAACTTCGGGTGCTTTATATAAAATCACGAGACATTCAGAAAAATGACACATTCGGAAAAACGACTAAGTAACTAGAAAGGGAAAGTAAACGAGAAAAAGAAAGGGGAATTTGGTTGCCAATTTGTAGATCGGGGAAGTCCGGGTGCTATTTGCAGGAGGCGAAACAGTGTAAACGAAATGTTGATCCCACCTACCCGGGAACCCACGATCCAAAAAGTTTGATGAATATGAAATGGGGAAGCGATCGGTCAGACTCGTGATATAAAAGTATCAGTGGAAATATGAAGATGTGAATCTGCCAACCCTCACACCTAGAAATTTTTCGAAAAACGACTAAGTTACCAGAAAGGGAAAGCAGAGGGAAAAAAGAAAGGGGATGGTAATTTTCAGAAGAGGGAATTGGTGTAAGAAATCCCCATTGATGGTCTTAACAGTAACTATGAAGTGCATTAAATAGGTGAACAAGCTCTTTAATCAAGGAATAGATAAAGCGAGCCATGCTTATAGTTTCCAGGATGTGTTTGTATAAGAGAAGCATCAAAAAGCCACAAGAAAATCAATTTTGGGATGGTTAAGTAAAATTAATGTACTGTCAACTTCATCGTAAGTATAACAATGACGAATTTGAATTTTAAGATGAATTTGAATTTTAATGTTTTGTGGTTGATATGATAGTTCCATTGGACTTCACATAGTATATATCCTTTTATTTCAAAATATTCCTGGAAATGAATTTTGCTAAGTTCATCGATCAAAGAAAAGTGCTAAAAGGAGCCACATACTACATTTGTGTCAGAGAGCTTATATTAAAAGGAAAAGCAGGTCCTGTATATTATTTAAGATCATAGAAAAACTGCCAAGATCCTGAATGTATCATTAATTTTCCAGAACAAAGCATACAACCAAGAGCCAAGTAAACACCAAATGTATTGAAAGTCGAGGCACAAGGCAATGCATGAACACATAAGGTGCCAAGTGAGATCCCACAAGGGTCCATAGAGTAGTACACATCGACCTATGCATCAAACAATTTGATATATAAAATAAAACACATGTGACATTGATTTTCTCTTACATCTGGTATATGTTCCCATGAGAAAATAACTGGGGCCATGAGATATGAACAAAAATCTGCCAAACACAAGACAACACAAAACTAGCGGAGCTTCGCCATTGTATGCCAGCTATAACCAAACCCCCAAATGGGGAACAAGAAACTTGTCAATTACTATTTTACCATGAAGCAAGATCACTATGAACATTTTCTTCTGATAGTGCCATGTTCTATCACTACCAGTTTTAACAATGCCAAATTTCCAATATTATTGGAAATGCCTAATGGTTCTACCCAGAGGAGCAAGCCATTTCGACGGTTCAAAGGATGGTCCTGAGTTATTCACAGTTGGATACTTTGTATGGGGTTTTTCCTCATTCTTCCCATTTCTGGACTGAACAATCTTATGTGTTTGTACATCAGCAATAAATGCACATTCCTGTATGAATTCCAATGCTTGAACTCCCCAATATCTATAGAGAGTTCTGAAGATCTCAATCTCATGCTTCAATCCATGTTGAGCCCTTTTTTTTCAATTACGGCATCGATAAAATGCAGATATCATACCATAAATGTATAGTTGGAGATCATCTGCTTTTTTATTTGGGTACCCAAAAAATGCAGAAATCCTGCCATGTCTATATAGTTGGAAAACATTTTTCCAATTTGGGCACCCAAAAAGGTGCAAACTCCTCCAACAAATCTACAACTAGCCACCATTTTTTTTTATTTGGACACCCCAACAAATACGCAAAATTCTTACTGGGAGATGCAAAAAAACATCAAAATAACAACAACGATTTGATTTGTAGTTAGATTCTCCTTGTTTTTTCAAGTGCACAAAAAGAGACAAAATCTCTGGAAAGAAAATTTTACAGCCATAGATGTAAAATCTGAAGAACTCGAGTCTGATGAACATTCATTTAGGTATTGAAGAAAAATTACAGACACACATGAGATTTTTTCGTTTCCTGCCAAAGCTTGATATGAAATTTTTATTTATATTTTTTTCAGCCAATATGCAGTATTGCATTGTCCTCATTTAAGGTAAATTTGTTATGTATCTGAAAGTCGTGCAACATGTAGACACTGTTTTCCTTTTTCTATAGGTATACTTCATATGGAAATTCTGCTAACCTAGGAAACACATCTTGTAACAAAGGTTGTCTAATTGTACAATGTACGATTGTGTTTCCCACGGTTCAGATGGCAGCATTGAGGAAATGTCTATATATGTAAGGGCATTTTTTACTGCATCGTAGACAATCAATTGTATCATCATTTATGAAAGCAGAAGTAGAAGCATGAGAGTTTCATTTAGCACATACAGGCTCAAAGGGGGTCGAGTACGCATTGGCTGCAACCAAAACACCCTCAACCTGGGCACGTGAGCATAACAGTTAATATTTTGAACAATATAATATACAACTGCACAACAAAAAAATAAAAACTGCAGAAAATTGGTGAATGCAATTTGTATGAGCAAAGTGAGGATGAAATTATAGATGTATACGCACAACAATTGTAGAGATAGTTAGTTTCTTGAGATCCTGTACTATGTTTGTTCGTAGTTATGTTACAAATGTTTCTTGGGTTGTGCGAAAGATCCTTTTTTTAACATCTCCTTTCTTTGTTATATTTTTTAAGAGCATAAGTGGAAATTTCCCTTTATGAAAATGTTGTTCCATTGAGGAAAACAAATTTGAATATGTGTTGAACAATTGCAGCTGCAACATGGAACAATGCAATAGTTGTGTAACATAACCGAGATACATGTACATGTGAAAGTAAAGGACAAAACTGGATATGGAGAACGGTGTCATTTCCTTGTTGTTGTCTGACTCTCCATCTTTTATATGGAGAATGTGTTGTGAGCCAAGTTTTCTTGCGAGTGTGACAACTGCACCAATGGTTCTGATTGGGTAAGTGTCATTGATCTGTGCAAGTTGGCTAATAGTTGTGTCCGGGACGAAACAATATGCTGAACAAATAGCGGGATTTTTTTCCACAATACTTGTTTTGTTGAGCGATATAATCCGATCACAATCACCACAGTCATATATTGTTTTGGGAAATATATTAAAATTTGTAATGGATATCCCATTACCTGGAAATATCTTTTCTGCATGTTTCTGGACAATTTGTGTGGGAATACTCAGTGTGACTGTCATCAGAGCTCCGTTGTTTGTCATGTCAGCACACATAATGGATCTAGTTTTGTTTTCCTTGTCCAAGTAGGTGCTATAGATGACCATTATGTCCCCGATGAACACTTGTCTAGTTCGGCGGTTGTTCTAGCCCTCTATTGATAGTATTTTGGGTGTTATAAGTTTAGACCTGGTGACATTTTTTGAATAGGAAAAGTAATGTGAATGGTAGTCTTCATTATTTTTTTGTTTTCTTTTTTCCTGGCACAAATGTACAAGTAGACGCACAAATTGGATGAAGTATGGAGCAAGATTTTTGCAACCAGACCTCTTAGTCTACAGAACTTGCGCTATGTTCGGTGTCTCACTTGCGCTCGTTGATACTTATTGTGAATTGCAAAGTATGTGTTGCAGATGAAATCAACATATTTACCACGACATAGATGAATAAATAGTTGAGGATATTTGTTTGGTAAACATATGAGGAACACAATGTATGAATCTTTACCTTTGGCCTTGTCAGTCTGTTGATGTTTGCGATGATTGACTTCTCATGGCCATGTCACTAGTCCAACTTTTTCTGATGCAAACATGTGTAGATGAACATCAGAAGGACTAAATAAGCATATGTATTGTGTATTTTCCATAATTGTTCTGAATGTCACATACAAGGTCGAAGGAGATGGAATACGAAATAGGTTGTCAAGGGATACTCAAGAAACATGAGGACCCGATGGTCGAATTGTATGCCTCAGATTTTTTGACTACAAAAATGTGTAACAAGGAATAGGGCATGATGGGGGGGCATGACGACCAATATTTATATCATGAAACCTCTGAAGCTAGAGGCGCAATATTGAACTCGCCATCCCGGGAACCCGCGATCAAAAAAGTGGCTAAGTATGGAATGAGGAAACCATCGGTCGAATTCATGATATAGAAGCATGCGTATAAATGTGAACCCGTGAGTCCGCCAACCCATGCACCTAGACATTTTTGGAAAGACGACTAAGAAAAGCAACCAGAAAGAGAAAGTAGACGAGAAAAATGAAGGGGAATTTGGTTAAGTATAGAAGATGAAAAAAAAAGAGATAATAGAAAGTGGGAAAATTAGAAATGGGGAGGGAAATGTTTGGAAGCGAGAAGTCTCAACAAAGACCCATTGTTGCAAAATCATCATTTTCTGGTCCAATATTATATGCACCCACCCGTTTTGTGTGTTTGATTTACTAGCACAGTTGGTATACCTTTTTGAAGATTGTACTTCAACCCTCTCTGTTGTGGCATATAAGAATTCATCTTCATGTCCAACCAATCTGTTTCTTTCAATGTAGCAACGCCGAACAAACAATGGACATGAAGGTAAGTTAGTATGCAGAAAGACATGTAAAAGAAAGAAATACAGTTCTATTTATTTCAATGTAGCAGCAAAGAGAATACAATTTACATGAGGATAAGTTACTATGTAGAAAGATACGTAATATCTACATATAGTAAAATAGGTGCAAAGAAGTAGAACAAGTAGAACAAATATACATACAATAAATGAAATACTAAACACTGGAATATGAAATAAGAGTAGAAGCATGCACATTTGTAACTCCTCCTCTACATTTGTGGCAAAGAGTCCATTGTCTTCTCCAGCCACTCTGTTTGTTTAAATGTAGAAATGCAGAAAAATACAATGGACATGAAGGAAGTTGGTATGAAGGAAGACATGTAAAAAAAATAAACAGAGTTCGATTTATTTCAATGCAACGGCATAGAAAATACAAAGGACATGAAGATAAGTTATTATGTAGGATGATACACAATATATACATACAATAAATTAGGTGAACACATATACATACAATAAATGAAATACAAAACAATGGAATATGAAATAACAATACAAGCATGTACCTTTGTATCTCCTCTTCTACACTTGCGGTAAAGACTCCTTCGTTTTCTCCAGCTATTCTGTTTGTTTCAATGTGGGAACACACAAAATACAATGAACATGAATGGAAGTTCGTATGCAGGGGATAACAAGTAATATGTACATATAGTAAATGAGAATCAAGGAATAGAATAAAAGATAGTTAGAAACATGAACCTTTTCTTTTCTTCATCCATGGTTGTAATTATATAAAGTTTTTATTTCCCGAAATATATTACAAGCCAGAAAATATTAAGAAATTGCATGGCCATAGCTGAATGATTTTGGTTTTCGGCAACAAAGTATCCAGATATGCTTTGAGACATGGAAATATAATTTTGTAGTATCTGTGATATACATCTCATATTTCAAGTACAAGACAAATTGTATCGTGGTCACACCAGTCTGTGTATAGGATAAAGAGGTTGTATTGTGATATGG